>JAHDVF020001448.1:0-44430 GCA_022606425.2 Lepidostoma basale | reverse complement strand
TGGCAAAATTATTAGCTGCTAATAAACCAACATTTTTTATTTTGGGAAATCAAGCCAATGCTTTTTCTATAAATGGGGTGCAACAAGTAATTTCTATGAATGCTCCGAGTGGGCAAATTGATAAAGTTTCGGCAAAATTTAATGCTAATTTTAAACTTTTTAATTTAGAAGCCGATAAATTAAATTTATTAGAAAAACTCCCGCCTTTGCAAACGCCTTACGGCGATTATAAAACCTTGGCTGGTAGCGAAGTAATTTTATATCAAAAAATTGGAGCAATAAATACGCCAAAACCTTTGTTGGCGGTAAATACCTCAACGGCTCGAAAAACGGCTATTTTAGCTGGCGAAGGACTTTGGCAATGGCGTTTAGAAGAATTTTCTTTGACCGATAAACAAGAAGTTGTTGATGATATATTTTTAAAAACCATTCAGTTAATTTCGGTAAAAGATGATAAACGCAAACTACGAATTTATCCAACTTTGCCCGAATTTTCTATTGATGAGAAAGTAACTTTTGAGAATGAAGCCTACAACGATATTTTTGAACGAATTTACGACCAAGCCATAAAATTAGAAATTACAGACGAAAATGGCAAGGCAAGAAAATACACTTATACTACGTCAAAAGATAATACACGATTTGAAATTTCGGATTTGCCAAAGGGCGTTTATCGGTATAACGCAAGTACATCAATTTTAGGGAAAAGCGAAACTGTTTCGGGGCAATTTGTTGTAAAAGATACCGATTTAGAACAACAAAGTACGACGGCAGATTTTAATTTATTAAGAACATTAGCCAGTCAAAATAATGGTAAGTTCTTGATTTATAATAACTTAGCTAAGTTGCAAGAAATTTTATTAGCCAATAAAAGCAAGGATAAAATTTCGAGCATCGAAGAAATGAATGAATTGATAAATTGGAAAATCTTGTTCTTTATTATCCTACTTTTAGCAACCTTAGAGTGGGGAATTCGTAAATATTTAGGTACTTATTGAGGCAATAAAAAAATATATAAAAAGCCATTCAGATAATTTATGAGGAATATCATGCGTTCTCGAAGCATAGTTTCTTACCTTTGTGAACTAAAAAAATAAAATTTCCCCATGAAAAAAAGTGTAAAACTACTCACATTAGCTACTGCGGTAGCTTTTGTTGTGCTTGCTTGTGAAAAAAATAATAATGCAACTCCCACAGAATCAACGGTTTATACACCACCTGCCAATATGGTTACGGCAATGCCAGCCAGCACGCAACGAGCAGGCGATGCCACAAAAGGCTACGATTATTTAGTAAACGGTGATTATGTAAATAGTGGAATTTCGATAGATATTGCTTCAAAATTTGGTTTTTTAACGTCTCCTAATGAGCTGAAACGCACGGGTGTTGCGGCTACTGTTCCTTATAGTTATAATTTGGCAACGGCTTCAAATGGTGTTCAAGTAATTTCGCCAAATTGCTTGCAATGTCATGCACAAGTTATTGATAATCAATTAGTTATTGGCTTGGGCAGCACCATTGTTGATTATACCAGTGGGCAACCTTATGGCTCGGTGGTGCAAGTGGCTAATGCGTATTTGCAACAACAAGGCGGAGCAAATTATGAGGCTTTTAAACCTATTTATGATGCCATAACTGCCACAGGTCCATACTTAAAAACCGAAGTGGTGGGAGCAAATACGGCATCTAAATTGGCAGCGGTATTAGCAGCTAATAGAAATAAAAATAACTTAGTTTGGTTAAAAACGTCTCAATTTACTATTCCACAAGCCACTTACCCAACTGACGTACCTGCTTGGTGGATTTTGAAAAAGAAAAACGCCATGTTTCATGCAGGGTGGGGCAGTGGCGATTTTGCTAGAATAATGATGGCATCGGGTTTATTAACCTTAAAAGATTCCTCGGAAGCTCGGAAAATTGATGCTCATTTTCCAGATGTTTATGCCTATATTAAGTCAATTACGCCACCAAAATACACCAAAACCATTGACCAAAATGTAGTAATTACAGGTCAAAAAGTATTTGCTAATAAATGTGCATCTTGCCACGGAACGTATGAAACTGGTAATGTAACCTATCCTAACTATTTGGTTTCCAATGACTTAGTAGGCACAGATGCTTATTTGCTAAATGATTTTTCGACAAAAGATGATTATATAAATTGGTACAATACGGGCTGGTTTGGGGTTACAAAACCTGTTGCCAAATTTGCCACCACCAAAGGCTATATTGCTCCGCCATTAGATGGTATTTGGGCAACTGCTCCATATTTGCACAATGGTTCTGTGCCTACGATTGACGATTTATTAAACAGCTCGCAACGCCCTAAGTATTGGCGAAAAATTACGGCAAATGATGCCATTAAAATTGATGCTTATGATTACACAAAAATAGGTTGGCAATATACCACGCCAACCACCAAAACCGATAAATTTACCTACGATACCACTTTGCCAGGTTACGGAAATCAAGGACATACTTTTGGCGATGGACTTTCGGCAACGGATAGAAAAGCAGTAATTGAATATTTGAAAACGTTATAGTTAGACAAGAGAAATTAGACAAAAGACAAGAGATTATACTGAATTTTTCTCTTGTCTTTTGTCTAATTTCTAACTTCTTAAAAAACACATGAACATAGGCGATAAAGTACGATTATTACATTCAAAAGAAGAAGGATTTATTACTAAATTCTTGAAAGGCGATGTAGTGGAAGTTGAAATTGAAGAGGGTTTTCGGTTGCCTTTGATGCGAAGAGAATTAACCATTATTTCAAAAATTGAAGATAAAGTTTTTGGCAAGCAAGTAGTTGATAATCAATTAGTTGAGGCTAGAAAAGAACCCATTATACGAGCCGAAAAAGGCATATTTTTGGCGTTTGTTTCTAATAAAAATACCATCAATGAGCAGTTGAGTATTTATGTAATTAACAACACCGATTGGGATTTGCCGTTTTCTTTAACAACAGGTTCGGAGCATAAGCATCGAGGCTTGATGGGCGGTTTTTTGAAGGCAAGAACTTTTCAAAAATCAACTATTGAGTTGGCTATGAAGGATTTTGATGAATGGGGCGTTTTTAATTTTTCGGCATTTTATTCTACCATTGGCTTTTTTCCTGAAAAAATGCCGTTTCTCAAAAATATTCGTTTTAGGGCAAATACATTTTTTCAGCATAAAAAAATAACGCCTTTGCTCGAAGCAGAATCGTATCTTTTTCAGCTAGATGCCGAAGAGAAAAACGTAGCAATAAATGTGGAAGAATTGAAAGCAAAAATGTTTGAAACCAATAGTGTTGAAAATAAAGAAGCCAAACAATTTGCAAAACCAACGAGCGAAATAGATTTGCATATCGAGAAATTAACGAAAGACTTTTTTGGGTTAGATAATGCTCAAATCTTAGAAATTCAATTAAAAACTTTTGAAAACCATCTGGAACAAGCCATTGCAAGTGGCATGGACGAAGTAGTTTTTATTCATGGCATAGGAAATGGGGTTTTAAGAACTGAAATTCATCGAAGATTATCGAAACATAAAAATGTGGGTTTTTATCAAGATGCTCAAAAAGAAAAATTTGGCTATGGAGCTACGAAAGTTAAGATAAAATAAATTTATAAGTATAATGAACGTTCATAAGAAGCCGACTATTATATCAAAATTACCGAATATTGGCACAACTATTTTTACGGTTATGTCGAAATTAGCGAATGAGGTTGGAGCGTTAAATCTCTCACAAGGCTTTCCTAATTTTGACACATCGCCAGAACTTATTTCGTTGGTAAACCAATATGCCAAAAAAGGCTTTAACCAATATGCTCCCATGACAGGCGTGCAAGTTTTGAGGGAAGCCATTGCCGAAAAAACGACTAAGTTATACAACGTAAACTATGATGCCGAACTTGAAATAACGATAACATCGGGTGCTACGGAGGCATTATTTGTGGCAATTTCGGCAGTAGTAGGAGTTGGCGATGAAGTAATAATTTTTGAACCTGCTTATGATAGTTATGTGCCTGCCATTGAACTGAATGGCGGAATCCCTGTTTTTATTACGCTTTCTCCTGAAAATAATTATCAAATAAATTGGCAAGAAGTTCGAGAAAAAATTTCGGAGAAAACAAAACTTATCATCATAAATACGCCTCATAACCCCGTTGGAAGGGTACTTTTGCCAGCAGATTTGCAAGAATTAGCCAATATTGTAGAAAATGCCAACATTTTTTTGGTTGCCGATGAAGTATATGAACACATTATTTTTGATGGTTTAACGCATTATTCGTTGGCAACGAATGCTATTTTAAAAGAACGAACATTTGTTTGTAATTCTTTTGGAAAAACTTTTCATGTAACAGGTTGGAAAATTGGCTATTGTTTAGCTCCCAAAGAATTAACGAATGAATTTAGAAAAATACATCAGTATATTATATTTAGCAGTTTTACGCCTGTGCAATATGCCTTGGCCGATTTCTTGAAAACGCCTGAAAATTATTTAGCTGTTTCGGGTTTTTATGAAAGGAAACGAAATCTTTTTAATGAAGCTCTACAACAAACAAAGTTTGAATTTATCTCTACCGAAGGCAGTTTTTTTCAAACGGTTTCTTACAAACACCTTAGTAATGAATCGGATTTGAAACTAGCAATTCGTTTAACCAACGAAATTGGCGTAGCTTCCATACCAGTTTCGGCATTTTATAAGCAAAAAAATGATTATAAAATGCTCCGTTTTTGCTTTGCCAAAGATGATGAAACACTACTTAAAGCAGCAGAAAAATTGGCTAAAATTTTGTGGTAATTTTTCTAATAATTTAGGATTTAGGCAAAGAGTTAAATTTACAAAAAAAATCGACTGGGTTGCCAGTCGATTTAAAGAAAACATATAAAATATTTATGATTCTATAATTAATGTTTTCAAGCCTTTCCATTTTCCTTCGGCATCTTTTCCTATTAAATATGCCTCAATTTCTACCTGTCCAGCTCTGAAATATTGTAGATGCTCTAAATTATTACATACTAAATCCCGAAGTTTTTGGAATCTTTCAACTTTTTTTATGTCATCTTCGGTGTGCCAATCTTTAATTTTTGTAACAGGTTCAAAAAAATCTTCCCATTTCCGTTGCATAATTGCATCTTTTGGCGTTAATCCTAGATACTTTTTTAATAAGAGTACGTCAAAAGGGGGAGGATTGTCAGCTTGCCAATCAATTACTTTAATTTTCTCATCAGATTCGCTTGGATAAAGCAAACCAGCCACCGAAGATGTAAGTTGTTGAACAAAATTTTGTTGGGTAATAGATTCATTATTCGTTTCTAATTCTTGATTTATCATAAGAGAATACCCTTTTTAATTTAGTTTTTTTAAAGTAATGCAAAAATATTGAATATAATTAATAAAAGTAGTATAATTGTAATAGTTTTTAACCTCTAAATCTCAAAACAATGTTAGAAGTACTTCAAGGTCTAATTCAACAACACGGACAACAAGCCGTAGTAAACAATCCAGCCGTTCCTAACGAGCATAACGGAGCAGTAATGCAAGAAGTAATGAGCGGTATTTTAGGCGGTATGGGCAACCAAGCATCAAGTGCTGGTGGTATTGGTAGTTTATTAGGTATGTTGGGCGGTGGCAACGCTGCTGCTGGCTCGAACCCAATAGTTGGAGCAATTAGCCAACAAGTTATTGGAAACTTAATGTCAAAATTTGGTTTATCAAATTCTGCTGCTTCTGGTGTAGTAGCAAGCATGGTGCCTGCGGTATTAGGTAGCTTAATGAACAAAGCTAATGACCCTAACGATTCTTCAGTAGATGCTGGAGGAATTGGCAATTTATTAGGTATGTTAGGCGGTGGCGGACAGCAAGGTCAAGCTGGTGGAATGGGTGCATTAGGAAGTATCTTAGGCGGCATTTTTGGTAAATAATTCGTTCGATTAGTATTAAAAGCGTATTTGCGTTTTAGTTTAGATTTTTAATCAATGCTGAAACGTAAGTACGCTTTTTTGTGTTTTTTAAGTAAAAAAATATTTGGATTGTTATATGGCAAAAAAAAGAAATATTTTGGATAAAATATCAACATGGTCAACTATATTAGGTTTTCCCATAGGTGTTTTAAGTTTAGTAATTTCATGTTATTTCGGATGGGTTACATATCAGCTGTCAATAAAACAAGCTGATGATAAATCTTCAATAAATATTTTAACACGGCTTGCTCAAACTGATAAAATTCAAACAGATACTTTGATAAAAGTTTTAGATGTACTCAGACTTCAAAATGAACAGAATGCAAGACAATTGCATTTAAACTTGAAAAATGATTCCTACTATGAGGTTCAAAATAAAATGAAGGCTATAGACTGGGTTATGAAGTTTGAAAGTATCACAGAAGATAGTATAGAATTTCAACGGCTTGATACCCAAAATAAAATTAAGAAATTAAACAGAATATCAAATCATATAAGAGAAGGGCTTAACATTCCGTATTGGGCAAAAAAAAATAATTTTCGAAACTATGCAATTAATTTAATTTTTATCATTAATACATGTATAGGGTCAATGGAAGCTAATATCTTGTATGATAGAGAGATTGTAGTTGACGGTAAAGGCGTGAAAATTTATGGAGCTAATTCAAACTTTAATAATTATCACGAGTTGATGCATAGAGTTGGACTTTTTTATTCAATCATTGATGAAGATGAATTAACAAGGAAAAGATTTTTAGAGGCTATTGAAGTTTCTACTGGAACTGAAAATTAAAGTTTATTGTATTTTAAAGTAGATATTCCTGATTAAGAAATAAAAGCACCATGCAATTCTCACACCTCCACAACCACACCCAATTTTCATTACTCGACGGGCAATCAGACATTAAAAAACTCTTCAAAAAAGCCCAAGAAGATAATATGCCTGCCGTAGCCATTACCGACCACGGCAATATGTTTGGCGTGTTTGAATTTGTGGCAAATGCAGCAAAATTTAATATAAAACCAATCGTTGGTTGCGAGTTTTATGTGGTAGAAGACCATACAATTAAGCAATTTACAAAAGATAAAAAAGACCGTCGTAACCATCAACTTTTACTAGCAAAAAATGCTGTTGGCTATAAAAATCTCGTAAAATTATGCTCATTAGGCTATATTGAGGGGCTTTATGGCAAATATCCACGCATTACAAAAGCCTTAATCGAAAAATACAAAGAAGGTTTAATTGCCACCACGTGCTGCATTGGGGCAAGTGTACCGCAAGCAATTTTAAAGAAAGGCGAAGCCGAAGGAGAAACAGAATTCAAATGGTGGTTGGATAGATTTGGCGAAGATTATTACGTAGAAATTCAACGCCACGATATTCCTGACCAGATAATTGCCAACGAAGTTCTCTTAAAATTTGCAAAAAAATACAATGTAAAAGTTATTGCTTCTAATGATTCTCATTATGTTGACCAATCTGACTGGGTGGCTCATGATATTTTATTGTGCGTAAATACCAACGAAAAGCAAAGCACGCCTTCTCAAAAAGATTTTAATGATGACGATTCTGTTTCCTCAAAAGGAACTCGTTTTGCATTTTATAACGACCAATTTTATTTCAAAAATACGCAGGAAATGACCACGCTTTTTCGTGATATTCCTGCTGCTATTGATAATACCAACGAAATTGTAGGCAAAGTTGATACCTTGAAATTGAAGCAAGATATTATGTTGCCCAATTTTCCGATTCCTCAAAATTTTCAAATTCATAGCGACGATGTTTTAAATCAGTGGGAATATTTAAAGCATTTAACCTATGAAGGAGCAATAAAACGCTATGGAGAAATTGCCGTAGAAACCCAAGAACGCCTTGATTTTGAGCTATTTACCATAAAAACAATGGGTTTTGCAGGCTATTTTTTAATAGTTTCTGATTTTATAAAAGCGGGTCGAGATTTGGGTGTAATGATTGGTCCCGGTCGAGGTAGTGCAGCGGGAAGTGCCGTAGCATATTGCATCGGCATTACGAATATTGACCCTATAAAATATAATTTGCTTTTCGAGCGTTTCCTAAATCCCGACCGAAAATCAATGCCCGATATTGATACCGATTTTGATGACGAAGGTCGCCAAAAAGTGATTGATTATGTGGTAGAAAAATACGGCAGAAACCAAGTTGCCCAAATTGTAACGTATGGTACAATGGCGGCAAAATCTTCGATAAAAGATGTTGCCCGAGTAATGGAATTGCCCCTGTCAGATGCCAATATGTTGGCAAAATTAGTGCCTGACAAACCTTCTTATGGCATGACATTGAATCGAGTTTTTAACGCTCCGCTCGAAGGTTCGGGAAGTTTGTACGACAAAGAGGGTATTCAGCCCGAAGAAATGGAGAATGTCAAGAAGTTGCGTTCTTTGGCGGCAGGCACGGATTTAACAGCAAAAGTTTTACAACAAGCTCAAAAACTCGAAGGAACAGTTAGAAATTCGGGCATTCATGCCGCTGGAATTATTATTGCTCCCGAAGATTTAACTAATATTTTGCCCGTTTTAACTTCCAAGGAAACAAATTTATTAATTACGCAATACGAAGGCAAAATTATTGAAGATGCGGGCGTAATTAAAATGGACTTTTTGGGGTTAAAAAACTTAACTATTATTCGAGATTGTTTGCGAATGGTAAAGCAAAATCATGGCGTAGAAATTGACATTGATAACATTCCGTTAGACGATAAAAAAACGTACGAGCTTTTCCAACGAGGAGAAACAAATGCTATTTTTCAGTTCGAGTCCGACGGTATGAAAAAGCACATGAAGGACTTAAAACCCGATTGTCTTGACGATTTAATTGCCATGAATGCCCTTTATCGCCCTGGTCCAATTGCGTATATTCCAAATTTTATTGCTCGAAAACATGGGCGAGAAGAAATTGTGTATGACGTGCCAGAAATGGAAGAATATTTGGGCGAAACCTACGGTATAAATGTTTATCAAGAGCAAATTATGTTGCTTTCTCAAAAAATGGCAAATTTTACGAAAGGCGATGCCGACGTTTTGCGAAAAGCCATGGGGAAAAAAGACAAAGGTACGCTCGATAAAATGAAATCGAAATACACCGAAGGCTGCGAAAAAAATGGACTTGACCTCAAAAAATGCGATAAAGTTTGGACAGACTGGGAAGCCTTTGCGAGTTATGCCTTTAATAAATCGCACTCCACTTGTTATGCCTTTGTGGCGTACCAAACGGCGTATTTAAAATCGCATTATCCTGCCGAATACATGGCTTCGGTGCTTACGCACAATTTGAGCAATATTGAAAAAATTACATTTTTCATGGCAGAATGCAAAGCATTAGGGTTGCCAGTTTTGGGTCCAGATGTAAATGAGTCAGACAAGAATTTTGCGGTAAATAAAAAAGGCGAAATTCGCTTTGGCTTAGCAGGTGTAAAAGGCACAGGAGATGCCGCCGTAGATGCCTTAATTGAAGAACGAAAAAATGGAAATTTTAAAGATATTTTCGATTTTATTACTCGTGTAAATTTGAGGACGGTTAATAAAAAAACAATAGAATCGTTGGCGTATGCGGGAGGTTTTGACGGGTTTCAAGAAATGAATCGAGCTCAGTTTTTTCATTCCGAAGAAAATACGACAACGATTGAGAAATTAATAAAATATGCCAATAAACAGCAAGAAGATATAGCAAATGCTCAAAATTCGCTCTTTGGAAACATGGGCGGAGGCGAAATGGCAATAGCAAAACCTAAAATTCCTGCCTGCGAAGATTGGGGCGATATTGAAAAATTGCGTTATGAAAAAGACGTAGTAGGTTTCTATATTTCGGGACACCCACTCGACCAATTTAAGATGGATATGGACGCTCATTGCACCTGTACATTAGATAAAATAATGGATTTTAAAGGGCAAGAAATTAAAGTAGCGGGCATTGTTACGGCGGTGCAACTGCGGCAGTCAAAAAATGGAAATCCGTTTGCGATTGTGAAAATTGAAGACCTTGCCGCCGATACAGAAATGATGCTTTTTGGGCAAGATTATGTAAATTATAGTAAGTATTTTGAGGTAGGTCGCTTTTTATTTATTCAAGGAAAAGTACAAAATCGGTGGGGTAGGGAAGATGACTTTGAATTTAAGCCAACCAACATAGAATTATTACAAAGTATTCGAGATAAATTTACGAGGGAAGTAAAAGTTTTCTTAAATATTCATGCTATTGATACACCATTAGTGAAAGAAATTGATAAACTTATTTCGCAATATACAGGCAATTGTGATTTTAAATTATCAGTTTTTGATGCCGAAACAAAAACCGAAGTAATGCTACTTTCTCGAAAACAACGAGTAGCTCCGAGTAATGAATTATACAAAAAATTAGTAGAATTTGCAGGAGAAGAATATGTAAAATTTGGTTAATTGCAGGGGCGTACCCTTGCGGTCGCCCTCGTGTTAGAATCCAAAAATGTAAGAGCGTCCGAAACTTTGGTTAAGTGTAAAAACTTCCATTATTTTCAGGTCAATATTTCGTTTTTGCCAAATCCATGTTAGCGGCAGGTTTTATATTTTCGTCATTTTGTTAGCCCATTGGTGTACAAATTTCGATAAGAAATCCGTCAATGTCTCTCACATAAGCAACAATTTGTCCCCACGGTTTTGTTTTCGGATTTTCAACAATTGTCGCACCTGCATTTATTGCAGTCGAAACTGTTTCTTCTACATTATCTGTTGTAAAACCAATTTCAATTCCGAATGGTTTATTTGTCAAGCTACTTTCTGTAAACCCGTCTTTTAAATTTGAATTTGCCAAAATTACAGAAGCAAATGAAAGTGTAGTTTCACCAACTAAAAGTTCGCCATAATTATTGTCAGGCGTAATAAGTTTCTTTGCGAAGCCGAATGCTTTTTCATAAAAATTGATTGTCTTTTCTACGTCTTTAACGTAAAGAATTGTGTAAGCAAATTTTATCATTATTTCTCTATTTTATTTTGTCAAAGTTAAATATTTCAGTTGTCGACTTTTTGTCTGCGGTGTCGTTCGGTAAATTTGCCACTAACTATAAACTTTGTTATAAAAGTACAAATTATGCGAATCACGGGTTGAAAATATGATTTTTTTAATTTTTATTGCACTATTTCAATATTTAGTTTATCATTTAGATTGAAAAGAACAGGGTGAGGTATAAAATAGTTGACTTATTTTGAGCAACTTATTTTTTTGTCGAAATAATAATGTATTTGAACAGAAGTTGTCCAGTAGGCATCATTTCCAATATCTCCACGCGTTGGTAAAAGGTTAGGAAAACCGATAGTAGGAGGTAGTGATGCATTGCCAGCCACACCAAGCGGAAAACCTTGACGAGGCGAAACATAGGTGTTGTACAAATTTAATCTATTTTCCCCCGTTCGGGAATTATAAAGTTCTTGACTTCGATTCGTAAAACCACCAAATTTAGAAGGATATTTCATGTAGGTAATATCGTCGAGGGCATCGGTAAAAGTAACTCGGTAGCAAATTTCTGCGTTAATATCCCATTTACTGGTTATTTTTTTGCGAATTCCAAAACCAATCGGGACATTTATTTGTAGGTTAGCTTTTGTATCCGTTTCGTTTACATTTTCCCAAGGAGCTAGTGCGGTCGTATACATGCTTCTTGCCTGAGGTTTATGATAGAAAGCTCCAACGCCACCTATAAAATAAGGAATAAGAGCAGGTCGGGTTTCAAATTTTCTACTGAAACCATTTTTTAAATTAATCAAACCCGTTATCGAAACTTCCTTTATATCATTTCGGAAACTTAAATTTCTTAAAAATTGCAAATCATATTTAGTAGATTTTTCCAAAAGATGTTTAGTAAAAACAAAATCATCACCAGAAACCCGAATCCAAGAAGCATTTAATCGAACAGATAAATAAGATGAAATATGGCGAGTAACATTTGCCGAAACATTCCATCGAACAGTAGAAATATAGGAATAAAGGTTATTGATAGGGTAAATATCGCCAAAATAATGCCCTGTACCTACACCAAACCCTGCATCGGTTGATTGCTGAAATCTATCCTGTGGCAGGGTATATTTTTTTTGTGCAAAGGTATCGGAAATAATTAATAGCAAAAAAAGAACTTTTTTCATCGATTTTGTATTTATGGCATATAAGTTGTGTATGATATATATGTTATAACGTAAGACATATTAGTGGTTAATATGTATAATGCTAGTAATTAGTACATATATATTAACAGTTCGTTACTTTTGATAGATAAAGATGTCAAAATAGCATATATATAGATATATACAAAAAAACAAAGAAATTAATCTTGTTTTTTTATTAAAAATATTATGAATTATAATTATTTAATAAAAAAATAAAGTTTTTTATCTCAACGACCACTAAAAACATATAATCTTTACTAAAATGAGATTTTTCCTAGTCTACATTAAAAATATATATAATATATTTTTGTATATTTTTTTAAGTTTATCAATTTTTTTGATAAATTCTACCACTTCTCTTCACGTTCCATGTGCCAATGTCAATGATGATATTGATGACCAAAATAAAGTGAGCATTAATAATTGGTTAGGGCATCTATATACCTATTCGTCATTAAATGGTAAGAATAGTTCTATTTTTTTATCGCCTTTCAGAATTTATATATAATACGCAAGATACTTAAAAATAAAAGCTATTATCATTTGGCTAACGAATAATTTTATAAAATTATATAATGCCAATTAGTTTTATAGTCGTTTTATTTAATTAATTACCTTTTAGGATTTTGAGTCAAAAATAAAATATATTGTTCTAAACAATACACCTACACCACTATGAAATTTACATTTTTATTCAAGATAAAAATTATATTTTTTTTATCGCTAATAAGCACAGAAATATTTGCTCAATGTACGGCAGTAAATACAGCCTTTACTGCAAATTGCGATGGTTGTGCAACTTCGGTTTCTTACACACTAGGACCCACTACAACAGGGTTTATGTTAGATGTGTTGACCTTAGACAACTCTTTTAATATAACGGTAAATGGAACTAAGATAAATACCAAAGAGCTAGAATTTGAGTATTACACTAACCAAGGTACAACTGTTACACTTCCTGAATTTGTTTCAGATGGTGCTATCTATAATTCTGGAGGAACAGTTAGTCCTATCGAGACCGCCAATGCTATTTGGCAAATGAATGGCACTGCGGCCAATCCATTGATAAGAATTATTATTGATGGAAATGGAAATACAACGATTTATGGAAGTAGAGTTTCGGGTGGACCTTTATTCCCGATGAGAATAAGAAGTGGCTATCAAGCATTTAACGCCGTTACTTGGAATGCGACTTCTAATAATACGGTTTCGATAACGCAAGCAGGAAGAGGCCCAACAAATATGACAGGGCTTTTTATACCTGTTGGCGTAAATACGCCTGTTTTATCTACAAATAATATTAATAATGCTTGTAATTCTAGCACTACTACACTTAGTTTAGCGGGTTTAGTAACTAATACTTGTACAGCGGGTTCTGTTTTACAATGGCATACTGTTTCTACTAATTTTTCTAGTAGTACTTTAGTGCCAAGTTCTACGGCAGTGGGTAATGGTACTTACTATCCTGTATGTTATAGTAGCGGTAATAGCTGCTATGGTTTAGCCGCTAATCCTGGGGTAACGGCCACGATAATATTGCCGCCAGTAGCTCCTAGCTATACTTATTGCCAAGGAGCAACGGCAACACAGCTTTCAGCTACTGCTACCAATGGCTCTGCCTTGCAGTGGTACACGGCTGCCACGGGCGGAACGGCTTCCTCAACTGCCCCTACGCCATCAACGGCTACGGCAGGTACTACTACTTATTACGTTTCGCAGAAGTGGACGAGTTGTGAAACAAGTAGAACACCCATAACAGTAACAGTAAATGCCAAACCAAGTCCTCCTACGGCGGTTGGTGTTACGTATTGTCAAAGAGCAACGTCTTCTGCTCTTACGGCTACTGGAACTAATTTGCTGTGGTACACGGCTGCCACAGGCGGTACAGGTTCTGCAACAGCCCCTACACCATCAACAGCTACGGTAGGTACTACTAACTATTATGTTTCACAAACCGTAGATGGTTGTGAAAGTAATCGTACAACAGTAGCAGTTGTGGTAAAAACAACTCCAAATGCTCCTGTTGCCAATTCTGTAGCATATTGTCAAGGAGCCACAGCAACGCCGCTTACGGCGACAGCTACTGGCGGAGCTACATTGCAATGGTACACCGTTGCCACAGGTGGAACTGCTTCTACAACAGCTCCTACACCGTCAACAACTTCGGTAGGAAGTACAACTTATTATGTATCTCAACTTTTAAATGGTTGTGAGAGTATTCAAACAGCAGTTGGTGTTGTTATAAATCCTAACCCTATTTTAACGCTTATTGCAGGTACTATTACTTGTGGTGCCACAAAAGGTACTATTACTTCTAGTACAACAGGAGGAACGCCAGCTTATAGTTATTCAATAAATGGTGGTGGGAGTTATCAAGCCAGTAATGTATTTACAGGAATAGCTAGTGGGAGTTATACCATTACAGTAAAAGATAGCAAAGGTTGTGTAAATAGCCAAGGGATTACTGTAACCCAAAATGACCCATTATCGCTTGTCTCGGAAGTTACTTATGATTGTAGTTCAGGAAATAATGGTATTATTAGTATTTCGGGTACAGGCGGAGGGGCTCCTTTGGTGTATAATTTAGATGGAGGGGCGTATGGTGGAACTACCTTTTTCTCAAACCTTGCCGCAGGTAGTCATACGGTTAGTGTTAGAGATAAAGATAACTGTATTGTAAGCAGTACCGTAAATGTTAATGCAATTACAGATCTTACGTTAAGTTTAACAAGCCAAAATAATTGTATTGTAGGAAGCACAGGAACGATAACAGTTTCAGCAAGTGGGGGCTTGTCTCCTTATTCTTATCGTATAAATGGTGGAGTATTTGGAGGGGCAACCACGTTTAATGGTTTAGCAGCAGGTACTCATACAGTTGATGTAAAAGATGCTAGAGGTTGTACAAAAAGTGTTAGTGCGACTATTATAGAAAAACCAGCAGCTCCAACTACTGCTTCTCCTACTATTTGTTTAGGCAGTAGCACAACCTTGTCGGCAACTTGTGCAAGTGGAACAGTAAAGTGGTACAGTAATAGTGCGTTAACGGTAGCTTTGCCTTCTTCGACAGTTAGTCCTACCACAGCAACTACTTATTATGCCACTTGTGAAATAACGTCTATAAGTTGTAAAAGCCTATCTACTAGCTCACTTGTATCTGTAAACCCTGTGCCAACAGTAAATGCTGTATCTAACCAGCTTTTGTGTAAAGGCTCAAATACTAGTGCAGTTGCGTTTACGGGAGCAGTTGCAGGAACTGTTTATAATTGGACAAATTCTAATACAGGCAGTGGTTTAGCAGGTAGTGGCAGTGGAGATATAGCATCGTTTTCGGCAGATAATGCTGGCACTAGTCCTATTGTTAGTACAATTACGGTTACACCATCTTATACTAATAATGGTGTAACTTGTACGGGAACTCCTCGGAGTTTTACCATAACAGTAAATCCGACCCCGACAGCGGATAACATTAGTAATCAGATTGTTTGTAATGGGCAGAACACTACCCTTGCTATTACTGGAGCAGCAACTTCATACAATTGGAGTTATAATTCAACGAATATTGGTTTAGCGTCCTCAGGAACACTTACAGCGAGCGGAGCAAATAGCTCTGCAAGTACCTCATTTACAGCTACCAATAGCAGTAATGCTCCTGTAAGTGCTACAATTATGGTTACACCGTTTTATACAAGTGGTGGATTAACTTGTTCGGGAACTCCGAAAATATTTACAATTACAGTTAATCATACGCCAACAGTTGATAATGTAAGCAGTCAAGTAAAGTGTAATAATACAGCTAGTGATGCTATTAATTTTTCAGGAAATAATTCTTCAAATGCCTATGATTGGTCGCATACAAATATAGCCGTTGGTCTAACAGGTACTGGTTCAGGCAATATTGGCTCTTTTACGGCTACCAATACAGGGTCTAGTCCCATTATATCTACTTTTACAGTTACGCCAAAATATACTAATGGAGCAACCACTTGTATTGGCACAGCCAAAACCTTTAATTTTACGGTAAATCATACACCGACAGTAGATATTATAAGTAGCCAAGTAAAATGTAATAATACATCGACTGATGCTATTAATTTTTCTGGAAATAATATTTCAAATGCATATTCTTGGTCGCACTCAAATACGGCAATTGGTTTAACTGGTACTGGTTCGAGCAATATTGCCTCTTTTAACGCCACAAATTCAGGGTCAAGTCCTATTTCATCTACGTTTACAGTAACGCCTAGTTATACAAATGGGGGAATTACTTGTACTGGACCAAGCAAATCATTTGGCATTACTGTTAATCATACGCCTACTGTGAATGTAGTAAGTGACCAAGCAAAATGTAATACTATTGCTACTGATGCCATTAATTTTTCGGGCAATAATCCTTCAAATGTATATGCTTGGTCGCAGACAAATACGGCTATTGGTTTAGGTGTAAGTACTGGCTCGGGTAATATCGCTTCTTTTACAACAACCAATACTGGAGCAACGCCTATTTCATCTACGTTTACGGTTACACCTAGTTTTACAAACGCTGGACTAACCTGTATTGGTGCTGCCAAAACTTTTGCTATTACTGTTCACCCTACACCACAAGCCACTATTACACCATCAACATTAAATATTTGTAGTGGTGATAATATTAGCATGACCATCAGCGATGCTAAATCTGTTCCTGGCACAACTACCTATGCTTGGAATAGAGACAACACTACGAATATTACTGGGCTAAACAGTGGCACAAACAATACCATAAGTGGTGTATTAAATAATATTACTACTAGCACTCAAACAACGATATTTACGGGTACTGTTACCTCGCAGTTTGGTTGTGTAAACAGCACCACTGCAACTGTGAAAGTTACCCCGCCTTTAAGTGTAACTATTGCTGGTAATACTTATTTTTGTGGTACAGGAGGGCTTAATAATTCAACAAAATTAACGGCAACACCTGTTGGTGGTAACGGCGTTTATACTTATCAGTGGAATTTAAATAGTTCTCCAATAAGTGGAGCAACAAACAGTACTTATGATGCTTCTGCTGCTGGAAATTATACCGTAACCGTTAAGTCTGAATATTGCACAAAAACATCAAATATTATAATTGTTAATTCGCCCTATGTTTTAGGAGCAAATCCTACGGTTTCTCCAAATCCTGTAACCGTTTGTTTCAATAATACGGCTACTTTTACGGCATCTAGTACAGCAGCAAATCCTACTTTTAATTGGTATGCTAGTGCAACATCAACCTCTACAATAGCTACGGGAGTAACTTATACAACGCCGTCTATTACCGCTAATCAAACGTATTATGTTTCTAGAGTTTTAGCTATTGTTGGAACTAATCCTAGTGTTACTTGTGAAACCGACCGAACTGCCGCTAATGTAAATTTAAGCACCTTAGCCGTAAGTGAAACATTTAAGAAAAATGTTTCATGTAATAATGGAAATGATGGTCAAATAATAGTTTCGTCTTCGGGAGCACTAGGAACAGTTAGTTATACTATAAATCCAAGTAGTGGTACACAAAGTCCGTTGGGTACTTTTAATAATCTTACAGCAAATACCTATACTATTACAGCAAAAGATGCTAGTAATAATTGTACAACTAGTACAACGGTTACAATTAGTGCTCCAGCTGTTGTAACTTTTTCTTTAAGTAAAACAGATGTTACCTCTTGTGTTATTGGAAATGGCTCTATTACTGTTTCGGCTAATGGTGGGACAGTTTCTTACCAATATTCAATAGATAACGGAGCAACCTATCAAGCAAGTAATGTTTTTTCAAATTTAGCAAGTGGAAGCTATATAATTAAAGTAAAAGACGCAAATGGTTGTTTATCTCAGGCAACTACTGTAACTATAAACCCACAGAGTAATTTCCCCTCTGTAAATGGAGTTCAAGCAACAAGTACTACTTGTCCTACCAGTTCTGATGGGAAAATAACGTTTGGTGGAACAGGAGGCTCAAGCCCTTATACATATAGCATTAATAATGGTTCAAGTTATCAAAGTTCAGACACCTTTACTGGATTAAGTACTGGAAGTTATCAAGTTAAAGTAAAAGATAGCAATGGTTGTGAAAGCTCTGCTACAATAGTAGCTCTTAATAGTGTATCTAATTTGGTATTAACAACAACTACAACAAATGTATTGTGTAATGGAGGTAATACGGGAAAAATAGTAGCAACAACCAGTGGAGGAGTAGGAAGTACTACCTATACAATATCTCCTATTGTTGGTACACAAAGTCCTTCAGGAATTTTTACTAATCTTATCCCTAACACCTATACAATTACTGTTACGGATAAGAACGGTTGTACATTAAAGAAAGAAGTAACCGTAAGTGAGCCAACGGCCTTAACGGCGAGCCTGAGCAGCACAGCTGTTTTGTGCAAGGGAGAAAAGACAGGTAGTGCCACGGTCGTAGCGAGCGAGGGAACATCGCCTTACAGCTATGTATGGAGTGATGGACAAACGACGGCGACAGCCAGCAATTTAGCAGCGGGCAGCTACACAGTAGTAGTGACGGATAAGAACGGCTGTACATTAAAGAAAGAAGTAACCGTAAGTGAGCCAACGGCCTTAACGGCAAGCCTGAGCAGCACAGCTGTTTTGTGCAAGGGAGAAAAGAGCGGTAGTGCCACGGTCGTAGCGAGTGAAGGAACATCGCCTTACAGCTATGTATGGAACGATACAGCCAATCAAACGACGGCAACAGCCAGCAACTTAGCAGCGGGCATCTACACAGTAGTAGTGACGGATAAGAACGGTTGTACGTTAAAGAAAGAAGTAACCGTAAGTGAGCCAACGGCCTTAACGGCAAGCCTGAGCAGCACAGCTGTTTTGTGCAAGGGAGAAAAGAGCGGTAGTGCCACGGTCGTAGCGAGTGAAGGAACATCGCCTTACAGCTATGTATGGAACGATACAGCCAATCAAACGACGGCAACAGCCAGCAACTTAGCAGCGGGCATCTACACAGTAGTAGTGACGGATAAGAACGGTTGTACGTTAAAGAAAGAAGTAACCGTAAGTGAGCCAACGGCCTTAACGGCAAGCCTGAGCAGCACAGCTGTTTTGTGCAAGGGAGAAAAGACAGGGAGTGCCACGGTAGTAGCGAGTGAAGGGACATCGCCTTACAGCTATGTATGGAGTGAAGGACAAACGACGGCGACAGCCAGCAACTTAGCAGCGGGCAACTACACAGTAGTAGTGACGGATAAGAACGGTTGTACATTAAAGAAAGAAGTAACCGTAAGTGAGCCAACGGCCTTAACGGCAAGCCTGAGCAGCACAGCCGTTTTGTGTAAGGGAGAAAAGACAGGTAGTGCCACGGTCGTAGCGAGTGAAGGAACATCGCCTTACAGCTATGTATGGAGTGATGGACAAACGACGGCGACAGCCAGCAACTTAGCAGCGGGCATCTACACAGTAGTAGTGACGGATAAGAACGGTTGTACATTAAAGAAAGAAGTAACCGTAAGTGAGCCAACGGCCTTAACGGCAAGCCTGAGCAGCACAGCTGTTTTGTGCAAGGGAGAAAAGAGCGGTAGTGCCACGGTCGTAGCGAGTGAAGGAACATCGCCTTACAGTTATGTATGGAGTGATGGACAAACGACGGCGACGGCCAGCAATTTAGCAGCGGGCAACTACACAGTAGTAGTGACGGATAAGAACGGTTGTACGTTAAAGAAAGAAGTAACCGTAAGTGAGCCAACGGCCTTAACGGCAAGCCTGAGCAGCACAGCCGTTTTGTGCAAGGGAGAAAAGACAGGGAGTGCCACGGTAGTAGCGAGTGAAGGGACATCGCCTTACAGCTATGTATGGAGTGAAGGACAAACGACGGCGACAGCCAGCAACTTAGCAGCGGGCAACTACACAGTAGTAGTGACGGATAAGAACGGTTGTACATTAAAGAAAGAAGTAACCGTAAGTGAGCCAACGGCCTTAACGGCAAGCCTGAGCAGCACAGCTGTTTTGTGCAAGGGAGAAAAGAGCGGTAGTGCCACGGTCGTAGCGAGTGAAGGAACATCGCCTTACAGCTATGTATGGAACGATACAGCCAATCAAACGACGGCAACAGCCAGCAACTTAGCAGCGGGCATCTACACAGTAGTAGTGACGGATAAGAACGGTTGTACGTTAAAGAAAGAAGTAACCGTAAGTGAGCCAACGGCCTTAACGGCAAGCCTGAGCAGCACAGCTGTTTTGTGCAAGGGAGAAAAGACAGGTAGTGCCACGGTAGTAGCGAGTGAAGGAACATCGCCTTACAGCTATGTATGGAGTGAAGGACAAACGACGGCGACAGCCAGCAACTTAGCAGCGGGCAGCTACACAGTAGTAGTGACGGATAAGAACGGCTGTACATTAAAGAAAGAAGTAACCGTAAGTGAGCCAACGGTCTTAACGGCAAGCCTGAGCAGCACAGCTGTTTTGTGCAAGGGAGAAAAGACAGGTAGTGCCACGGTCGTAGCGAGTGAAGGAACATCGCCTTACAGCTATGTATGGAGTGAAGGACAAACGACGGCAACAGCCAGCAACTTAGCAGCGGGCAGCTACACAGTAGTAGTGACGGATAAGAACGGTTGTACGTTAAAGAAAGAAGTAACCGTAAGTGAGCCAACGGCCTTAACGGCAAGCCTGAGCAGCACAGCCGTTTTGTGCAAGGGAGAAAAGACAGGTAGTGCCACGGTAGTAGCGAGTGAAGGAACATCGCCTTACAGCTATGTATGGAGTGAAGGACAAACGACGGCAACAGCCAGCAACTTAGCAGCGGGCAACTACACAGTAGTAGTGACGGATAAGAACGGCTGTACATTAAAGAAAGAAGTAACCGTAAGTGAGCCAACGGCCTTAACGGCAAGCCTGAGCAGCACAGCCGTTTTGTGTAAGGGAGAAAAGACAGGTAGTGCCACGGTCGTAGCGAGTGAAGGAACATCGCCTTACAGCTATGTATGGAGTGATGGACAAACGACGGCGACAGCCAGCAAATTAGCAGCGGGCAACTACACAGTGGTAGTGACGGATAAGAACGGTTGTACATTAAGAAAGTAACCGTCAAGTGAGAGCCCCAACGGCCTTAACGCAGCGGCAAGCCTGAGCAGCACAGCCGTTTTGTGCAAGGGAGAAAAGACAGGTAGTGCCACGGTAGTAGCGAGTGAAGGAACATCGCCTTACAGTTATGTATGGAGTGAAGGACAAACGACGGCAACAGCCAGCAATTTAGCAGCGGGCAACTACACAGTAGTAGTGACGGATAAGAACGGCTGTACATTAAAGAAAGAAGTAACCGTAAGTGAGCCAACGGCCTTAACGGCAAGCCTGAGCAGCACAGCTGTTTTGTGCAAGGGAGAAAAGACAGGTAGTGCCACGGTAGTAGCGAGTGAAGGGACATCGCCTTACAGCTATGTATGGAGTGATGGACAAACGACGGCAACAGCCAGCAATTTAGCAGCGGGCAACTACACAGTAGTAGTGACGGATAAGAACGGTTGTACGTTAAAGAAAGAAGTAACCGTAAGTGAGCCAACGGCCTTAACGGCAAGCCTGAGCAGCACAGCTGTTTTGTGCAAGGGAGAAAAGACAGGTAGTGCCACGGTCGTAGCGAGTGAAGGAACATCGCCTTACAGTTATGTATGGAGTGAAGGACAAACGACGGCGACAGCCAGCAACTTAGCAGCGGGGAGTTACACAGTAGTAGTGACGGATAAGAACGGTTGTACATTAAAGAAAGAAGTAATAATTAAAGAACCAGAAAAATTATTATTAACAGGAATTACCACAAATCCGAGTTGTTCGGGGGCTACTTCTGGTAGTATTAATTTAACAGTTTCTGGTGGCTTTAATGGGTATTCATATTCAATAGATGGGCAGAGTTTCCAAAGTGCTAGTTCATTTACTAATTTATCAGAAGGAACTTATACCTTTACTGTTAAAGACGCCAATAATTGTATTGCAACTACCACTATTACGCTAATACAGCCTAATAGCGTACCGTCGCCAACTATATTGGGCAACATAACGTTGTGTGCAGGGCAACAAATACCAACAGATAAAATAAGTATCGAATCAGGAAATACGCTAGTGTGGCATGCTAGTAATAATTCGAGCCAGGTAATTGGTGGACCAAATGCTTCACAAATTGGTAATACTACTTATTATGTAAGCCAACAAACAAACTCAGGTTGTGAAAGTACATTAGTTCCAGTAAACATTACTATATTAGATGCTAATCTTACTATTATTGGGCAACCATCTAGTAATAGTATTTGTAAAAATGAATCAGCAACCCTTAGTATTTCTACCAGTGGTAATGTTGAAAGTTACCAATGGCAAAAAAATGGAGTAAATATAAGCGGAGCAAATTCGCCAACTTATACAATTAGTCTTGCCACTGATTCTGATACAGGAGATTATACTTGTGTAGTTAATGGCGGTTGTTCAACAATAATATCTTCTATTGCAACACTAAAAGTAAAAGATTGCAGTGGCGGTTGTGTTGATTTAGCACTTCGTAAACGATTAATTTGCGACCCTAAAACACCTGTTTACAAACCAAATGATTTAGTGAAATTTGAAATCACGGTATTTAATCAATGTAAAATAAAAAATAATACAGCCTATAATATAAACATAGTTGATTATATCCCCAAAGGATTGGTTTTAGATACTACGAATAGCCATAGCCTAACATGGGAAAGAAGCATTGATACACTTCGTACCCTTGATAATCGTTCTATTATTCGTATAGATTCAAATGCGGTTACGTGTATTGATAGCCTTGCGGGCGGAGATAGTACTACCGTATCGATTATGTTACGAGTAAAACCAACAACTATGGCAGGTGTTCAAATTAATAAAGCCGAAATTTTTGGAGCAGATTTAGATAAATACAACCGAAATCATATAATCGCTGATGTTGATAGTAGATTTGATAAAAACCCTATAAATGATATAGGTGGCAGAGAACTTTCGCCAACAGATGATTATATTTGGGGAAATGGAGACGGTTTTTATGATATCGTAGGCGGAGTAATTCCGAAATACGATGAAGACGATGAAGACCCAACGCTAATAAATATTGTTACGCCAAAAGACACTTGTTTAGATTTAGCACTTCGTAAACGTTTAGTTTGTAACCCAGCGGTTAAACCACTTTATATGCCAAACGATTTAGTTAAATTTGAAATCACGGTATTTAATCAATGTAAAACAGGCAAAGCCTATAATATTGATATAGTTGATTATGTTCCGAAAGACATGATTTTAGAAAAAACAACTACAACTAATCAGAAATGGTTTACAAGCACTGATACGCTTCGAGCACTTTACACCAATGAGGTTATTCGGATAGATACCAACGCCGTTACTTGCATAGATAGTTTAGCGAGCGGAGATAGCACTACCATAGAAATAACTTTACGAATAAAAGATATTGCCAAACAGGGTGTTAAAGTTAATAAAGCCGAAATTTTTGGAGCAGATTTAGATAAAGAATGTAAAAACCATTTTACACATGATATGGATAGCTGCTTCGATAAAAATCCGATGAATGACCCAGGCGGAAAAGAACTTTCGCCAACTGATGATGATATTTTAGGAAATGGAGATATTCGTTATGATATAGTAGGCGGAATAATTCCTCAATATGATGAAGACGATGAAGACCCATCACTAATAGTAGTTGGCAGTATAGATTGCTTGGATATTACAACTATTTCTGTCAAGGGAAATAAATGGCATGATTTATACGATGAAAATGGTCGCCTTTTTGCCTCTATAAATCCTAATGGACAAGACTTAGGCACAGTGGTATTCAATGTTCATCATTATGGAAATGGAGAAAAAAATATTCCAAGCACACAAAATGGCACAAAATTAATGTCTCGCTATTTTGCCTTAACAAGCTCGGTAGAAGATAGTTTTGAAACTGCCGTTTCTCTAAGACTGTATTACTTAAATTCAGAATTAGAAGACTATAAAGCAGCTACAAAATTACCATCTCTCACCATGAAGGATTTTAATATCGTTCGTTATAATGGAGATAAAGAAAACTGTCAGTTTGAAGATAATGATAACATAATCAAGGGCTTAAGCGATGTATTATACAAAGATATAAAAAGCGATACCATGAATTGTAATGCTTTTTATTTACAATTCAATGTCAATCAACTTACAGAACTAGGAGCAACAGCAAACAAATACACAACACTCAGCTTTGATGCAGTTACAAGAGAAGACAAAAAAACAGTTTCAGTAACATGGAAACCTACCCTAGAAGTAAGTGCCAACTATTATATCTTAGAAAGAGGTCAAGATTGTAAAAACTTTACGCTAATGAGTAAAATTTTAGCAAAAGGAATTAATACAACCTACGAAGTAATAGATAGTTTACCACTTATAGGAGCAAATTGTTATAGACTTACCTATGTTGATAAAGATGGAACTCGAAAGATTTTAGACCCTAAATCAATTATAATTGATAGTACTTCCTCTCGTAAACCTACTACGATTGATAAAAAACAAGTAGTAATGGAAGAAAAACCTACTTGTACAATATATCCAAATCCAGTAGAAAATTATAGCGATATAAATTTAGCTATTAGTAATATAACGGCTGATGAAATTAATTTATATAACATTAATGGGCAAGAAATAAAAATGGATATACTATCAAAAGCCCCGAATAAGTACCAAATAATACCGTCTATTGATATAAAAGAAATTTACTTTGTCGTCATAAGAGAGTTGAATGGGAAGAAGAAATGTGTAGTTAGAATAATAGGAAAATAATTTTTTTTTTTAAATCAATTAGCCTTGATATACCAGTTTAACCAATTGGTACATCAAGGCTAATTGATTTAAAAATACTCATTAATAAATTCCTTGATAAATTCTTTTGAGGCAAGCAGTTTATAAAAAAACAAAAAAAGTTTACCAAAATTAATTTCGGTAAAATATGCAATTCTATTATTTTTATAGTATTTTTGGGCTATCATTGCAAAATATATCATTGACAAATTTCAAACCCACAAAATAAAATTTATATGGCTGGCACAGCAGAACTCATCATTGAAGGTAAAAGTTATACATACCCAACCATTGAGGGTACAGAAGGCGAGAAAGCAATTGATATTGCTAAACTTCGTGACGAAACCACTTACATCACTATTGATAGTGGCTACAAAAATACAGGAGCTACCAAAAGTGCTATTACGTTTTTAGATGGCGAATTAGGTATTTTGCGTTATCGTGGATATTCTATCGAAGAACTAGCCGCTAAGGCAACTTTTTTAGAGGTAGCCTATCTATTAATTTATGGAGAATTGCCCACACAAGAACAAAATGCTACCTTCGAGCATACCATTAAAAGGCATACCATGGTAAACGAAGATATGCGTAAAATCTTTGATGGCTTTCCTGTGAATGCTCACCCAATGGGTGTAATGTCGGCAATGATAAGTGCCATGAGTGCCTTTTATCCAGATTCGTTTGATGATAAAGCACCCGATAAAACCGATTTGCATATTACCCGTTTATTGGCAAAATTACCAACAATTGCTACATGGTCATATAAAAAATCGCAAGGACACCCTGTGAATTATCCAAAAAATTCGTTGGATTATTGCTCAAATTTCTTGCAAATGATGTTCTCTTTGCCAGTGGAAGATTATCATGTGGACCCCGTTGTTGCTTCGGCATTAAATACGTTATTAATTCTTCATGCTGACCATGAGCAAAATTGCTCTACTTCAACTGTGCGTTTAGTTGGGTCATCAAAAGCTAATATTTATTCGTCAATTTCGGCAGGTATTTCTGCTCTTTGGGGACCTTTGCATGGCGGAGCAAACCAAGAAGTAATAGAAATGCTCGAAGATATTAAAGCCGATGGTGGCGATGTTCAAAAATATATTGATAAAGCAAAAGATAAAAATTCAGGTTTCCGTTTGATGGGCTTTGGGCATAGAGTTTACAAAAATTTTGACCCACGTGCAAAAATTATCAAAAAAGCGGCCGATGATGTTTTATCAAAACTAAATGTAAATGACCCAATTTTGGATATTGCAAAAGGCTTAGAAGAAGCGGCTTTGAATGACCCATATTTTGTTTCAAGAAAATTATATCCTAATGTAGATTTTTATTCAGGCATTATTTACCGTGCCTTGGGTATTCCTACGAATATGTTTACCGTAATGTTTGCCATTGGTCGTTTGCCAGGCTGGATTGCACAATGGAAGGAAATGCGTGCCAATAAAGAACCAATTGGTCGCCCACGCCAAGTATATACAGGTTATACCGAACGTGCATTTGTAGAACTTTCAAAACGATAAGTTTTTATGTATGAGCTATGATGTATGAACTATGATGTAATTTTTTATCACAACTCACAACATCATAGTTCATACATCATATATACTTACCGATGAAAAGCATTGCCTACAAATTTTAACACTTCGGGCAAGGCACTTCGCCAATAATTCCACGTATGCCCACCATCTCGAACTCGAAATTCGTGCGGAATTTTCTTGTCAATCATCATAGCGTGAAGAGCCATATTTCCTTTAATTAAAAAGTCATCATCGCCACAATCGATATAAAACTTTACTTTTTTCAATTCTTCGGCATTACCTGTTTCAATGATTTTTATAGGAGCATTTTTATAATAATGTTCTGTTAAACGGTCTTTTCCTTTTAAATCTTTGCCATATATATCGCCAAACCTACGATTCCAACTTTCATTGTCGGCATAAGCAGTTACTTCTTCATCTGTCCAAATAGCAGCACTTAGTGGAGCAGCGGCTACAAACATATCGGGGTGCTTGGTGGCACAAAGCAATGTTCCTAAACCGCCCATCGACAAACCTGCCACAGCACGAAATTCTTTTTTTGCACGAGTTCTATAATTGGCATCTATGTAAGTAATAAATTCTTGGAAGAAAAAATCTTCGTACCTTGTTTTGCCATCAAAACTATTTTGATACCACGTTACACCAGCATCGGGCATCACAATAATCATGGGCGGAGCTTCGCCATTATTGATGCACTTATCGGCAATTTGAGGGGTTTCGCCAAATTGTGTCCAGCCAGTTTCATCATCGGTATAGCCGTGTAATAAATATAAAACAGGGTAGGAGCGATTTGTTTTTTCGTAATCGGCAGGTAAATAAATAGTATATTCTACTTCTTTTCCTAAAATAGCACTTTTTACTTTTAGGCTTTCTTTAATGATGCCTTGTTGGGCAAAAGAAGTTAGGCTAATGAGTAAAAGTAGGGTTGAATAGATTATTTTTTTCATTTTATTAGGGGTTAAATGGTTGATAATTACTTACAGATGTGGCACACCTTCTTTTTAGGTGTGCCACATCTACTTTTTTGCAAAAGATAAAATTAAATAATTGATAATCAGTTATTTATAACTCCTCCGCTTTTAATCGCTGATAAAAATTGCTAATAAATTCAAATGTTAAACCATCAAATAAGCCTTTATCGCTCAATTTTAGGGCAGGAATTACCAATAATGCCATGAATGATAAACTCATAAAAGGCGAGGTTAGGGTAGAACCCAATTGGTTTTTCGCAAAATTATGAATCATCGTATAATCAGCGGCAACTTTGTAGCCGTCTTCGTGGCTCATAATGCCTGCAATGGGTAACGGTAGAACACCTTTTTTAGTATTACTAACTGCTGAAACGCCCCCTTTTTCACGAATAATTAAATTGACGGCTTCACAAATAGATTCATCATCTACGCCCACGGCAATAATATTATGCGAATCATGCCCCACGCAAGATGCAATTGCTCCTTCTTTTAAACCAAAATTTTTGATAAATCCCACCGCAGGAGGTGCATCGGCATAGCGATTTACGACCGTTATTTTTAAAATATCTTGGCTAATATCAGCTTCAATAAAACCATTTTTTATCAATGGATTTGCCAAAACTGTTTCCGTAATTAGCTGATGGTCAATTACTTGTATGGCTCTAATTTTATAATGAGGCAAATCTTCTGATACGTCCATTACCCTAAATTGTTCGGGTTTTTTAGGAGAACAATTGAAGTTATTGATAATTTCACTTTTTAAATTTGGTAGGAGCGAAGTGCCTTTTTCGGCAACTAATTCGCCATTCAAATAGGTTTCTAGAATATTGAAATCTTTTAAATTATCTACCACAATACAATCTGCCCAATCGCCTAGGCGTAATAATCCAACATTCATGCGGTAGTGCATCACAGGATTTATACACGCCATTCCTAGTACTTTAAACAAATCTATTCCTTTATCTAAGGCACGTTTTACGAGTTGGTTTATATGTCCTTCTACTAAATTATCGGGGTGTTTATCATCGGAGCAGAACATCATCATTTCTGAATGTTCGTGAGCCAAATCAATTAATTCATCGAAATTTTTAGCCGCACTTCCTTCTCGAATAATTACTTTCATGCCCAATTCTAGTTTTTCTAGGGCTTCGGCTCTTTTAAAGCATTCGTGGTCGGTTTCAATACCTGCTGCGATGTATTTTTTTAGGGCTTCTCCTCGTAAACCTGGGGCGTGTCCATCAACAGGTTTATTGAATGCTTGAGCTAATTTTATTTTTTCAATAACTTGTGGGTCGTCATTCAAAACGCCTGGGAAATTCATCATTTCGGCTAAATAGCCTACTTCTTTGTAGCCAAAAAGTTGCCCAATTTCTTCGGCTGTTAATTCTGCACCAGCCGTTTCAAATTTTGTGGCGGGTACGCATGAGGGAGCTCCAAAACAAAATTTAAACGGTACTTTTCGTCCATTTTCAATCATGTATTTTACGCCTTCCATGCCTAAAACATTGGCAATTTCATGGGGGTCAGATACCGTGCCGACCGTGCCATGCACCACCGCCAAGCGGGCAAATTGCACAGGCGTAAGCATCGAACTTTCGATGTGTACGTGGGCATCAATAAAGCCAGGCAAAATATATTTTTCGCCTCTTTTTTCGAGTCCGTAATAATGAATATCTTTTATTCTGCCATTTTCGATGATAATTACACCAAATTCGATGGTATTATCAAAGATATTTACAATATTACCGCTAAGGATAGTATTCATAGTTCAATTTAATTAGGAATGCGGAAGTAGGAGTTTTTTATTAACTCACAGATTTTACTTTATCGCTAAATTTGAGAATAAGTCGTTGGTTCAAGAAAAATTTTGATAATTTTATTCATCGAATTGGCATATTCTGGCACAGTCGTTGAGATTCTTTTCCATTCCGAATCTGCCAAAAAGGCTTTCCAGTTGGCATCTCTTTCTTCCATATTTTTGAAGGTAATCATATACGTTAAACAAGGCATTTTATCGCCCGAAACTACTTCGCCAAAGAAAACAGAATTTAATTTTACTCGGTTAAAAATTGTAAATTCACTTTCGTTAAACATTTTTATTTTTCGACGCAAAGCATCTTCGCTAAAACTTTCGTAGGTTCGCATTTCAAAAATACGAGGCTCATTTTTAGGAACAATCATGTTGGGTAAACCATCAAAAGCAGTCATAAAAGACGTTTTATAACGAGCATAAGGGGCTTTATCGGGCAAAAGAGCGTTATATTCTACACTATTTTTCTTGAAATTTTCATCATTTTTTACTTTTTCCGAAATAGTAGCATATTCTTCGATTGATGAATAAGGAATTAAAACATATATTTTGGCAGGGTCTGATTTGCTCATTTCCTGAAAAACGCCTACATTCTTAACGCCAAATTTATTTAACGCAGGAATTAACGCATTCTTGAAATAATTATCTAAATTGCTTTGCGGAGAACCAAATCGCAGTTCATATTCACGAAATTCATAAAAATCTTTTTTAGGAGCTTTTATGTCAGTTTTTTTTGCCGTAACCGATAATGCTGTGGCAGCTAAAACTGCCGAAGTAACAAATTTTCTACGTTGCATTTTTATGAGATTTAGTTTTTACTGACAAGTTATTAAAAATTTGTCATAACGCAAAACTTACCAATATTTCCCACCTTTTTTAAGGATTTTAAAAATGCCTCGAAGCAAAATAATTACATGGCTGGATATTGCCCCAAAAAAGCCAAAATGTTTTTCTAAAACTTTGTAACGGTCTGATAATGAGCGTTTTAATTGTTGATTCGAGATGCCGCCAATTAAATAATTTGACACAATAAAATCGAGATAAACTACTTTTTTTGCTCGTTTTAGGCATTCAATTTCCCAATCAATATCGGCACTTAAATTGTTTTCAATAAACAAAGGAGCAATGCTACGCCGTGCAATAAATGATTGATGACACACCAGCATTCCGTATTTTAAATCTTGCCAACGCAGTATTTTTGGCAATTTGTGCGGTGTTAAATCTGACCGAATTCCTAGAAAATCGCCTTCGTTATTCATAAAATTTGTTTCGCCATAAAACACATCTGTATCGCTGTTAGCTAATTTTTTAATTTCGCTAACTGTCTGATTATCAGTTATTTCATCGCCAGCATTCATAAACCACACAAAATCTCCCGAAGCCATTTTTAGTCCTTTATTCATGGCATCGTACAGTCCTTTGTCGGGTTCAGAAATAACTTTTGTGATAGAATTTTTATGGTTTTCAGCAATTTTCAACGTGCCATCTTTCGAGTTTCCATCAATAATAATGTACTCAAAATCTTTATCCGTTTGGGCAATGATGCTTTGAATAGTTCGTTCCAAAAACTGCTCGGCATTGTAGGTAATGGTAATGATGGAAAGGAGCAAAATAACAAGAATTTTAACGAAAATATGAAATAATTAGGCAAAAATTTGATTGACCGAAAGTTCAAATTCGGGCAAAATGGGTTTTGCTGAACAAATATCGTCTTCGATACAAATTTTAACATCACGGCGAGAGGTATAAACATAAACAGTTTTAGCTTCGGGCAAAATATACCAAGCCACTTTTACACCTGCTTTAAAATATTCCGCTAACTTTTCATCTACTTTTTCAAAACTATCGTTAGGCGAAATAATTTCGATAACAAATTCAGGAATAACATCTTCGCCTTGTCTGCCTTGCTGAATTTGTTTTTTTGTAAAATAAGCAATATCGGGTCTTCGCATTTGAATGCCCGTCAGCATGACATCTGCTTCGGAAATTAATTTTCCATTTTTATTTAGTTTTTTCTCAAAGAGAAAATCAATTAATAACTCAAAAATGAAATATTCTCTTTTTTTCATGCCCGTAAATTGTATTAATTCGCCATCATTCCATTCATACTTAAAGCCATCTTCGGGCTCCCAAGTAAGAAATTCTTCGAGCGTACGAGGCAAAGTTTGAGGCTGTAATTCACTTATCATATCTTTGACGTTTTTACAAAGCTAATCATTTTTTAAAATATTTTGATACAAGTCAATATATTTTTGAGCAACCACTTTTTCGGAATAATTTTCAATTACTTTTTGTCGAGCATTTTTGCTTAATTCGTCGTAATTGCTTTCAAAAAGTGTCCAATAAATTCCTTTGGCTAAATCTTCAATAGATTTGTACTTTACCAAGAAACCATTTTTTTTGTGTTCAATCATTTCTGGGATTCCACCAGTTTCAAAACCTACTGCTGGTGTTCCGCAAGCCATTGCTTCCATAATGGTATTGGGCAGATTTTCTTCGAGGGAGGGAATTACAAAAATATCAGCCGCATTATAAATTTCGATAATTTTATTTACATCATTAATTCGTCCTAATGAATGCGTTTTAAATGGTAATAAATTTAGTAATTCTTCTTCCGCTTCGCCCAAAATAATTAATTCAATTGATTGATTATAAGCTATTTGTGTTTTTAATAATTCTAATGATTTAATAAAATATGAAAAACCTTTCCAAAGTACGCTAATTTTTGCTGCTGCAAAAAGTATGATTTTTTTATCACTTTCTATACCTAAATGTTGTTTAGAAATCGCTTTATTTTGAGGTTTAAATAACTCAATATTTAATGGGTTTGGAATTGCTTGAATATGTTTTTCTCGAAACAAACTGCTTTTTTTTGCACGATTTTCTAACCATTTTGAACAAGCAACAGCATTAATAGAAACGTTGTTAAAAATTGCATTTTTCTTAGTCCAAATTTTATTTGATAAATCATTTTCTGCTGGATTTTTTAAATATCGTTCACAATTTCCGCAAGATTTTTGATAATTTTCGCAAGTTCCGCTATGATGACAACCGCCTGTAAAAGCCCACATATCATGAAAAGTCCAAACAATTGGCTTGCCTGTTTTTATCAGTTTTTCTAGTGAATTTAAGGAAAGAAAACCAAAATTTATCCAATGCAAATGAATAATATCGGCTTCTTTTACGAGTAGGTTTTCCGAAATATCAACGCCTGAAATGGCAGGCGAAAAGGCAAAACGCACTTCTTTTGATTTTTCAAAAAATACAAAATATAAGCGTTCTAAGGAAAATCGAAGAAAGGCTTTTTTTTTCTGAAACCATGTTTTTGCGAAACTTTCAATTTTAGGATTATCTCCTTTTTTTTGCGGAACGCCGCCCGCCTGCACTAACATTTTTACTGAAATATTCTCTTTTTCGAGGGCATCATACAAACGAGTGCAAGCAATGGCTGCTCCACCCATTGAATCGTCGGTGTTGATTAAGAGAATTTTCATTTTTTTGCCGTTAAAATTATATAAGGCGAAAATAATTTGGTTTCGATAGGAATAATTTTAAAAAATATTTTAAAAAATAGCCAAACAATTTTCTTAAAAATCTTCACAAAAACAGTTTGTTTATCTTCATTTTCAAGCCAAATCATAAATTTGCCGTAATAACGAACATCGATATTTTTTAGGTTTAAGTCTTTGCAAATTGTTCGTAATAAATCAATATTCATGCTCGAAATATTGTGTTTGGCATAATTTTCTGGGTCAAATTTTCGCTGAAACCAACCATTTAAGCCTTTAAAATTGGGCAAGGTTAAAAACAAAATGCCATTATCGGCTAAGTGTTCAATATGCTTTTCGATGATAATTTTTGTGTCGTCAAAATGTTCAATTAAGCCATTTGAAAAAACTAAATCATACGTTTCTTTTGGCGAATAATTAAATAAATCGGCTTCAATGTAAGGAATACTATTTTTTGGTAAGTTATTGATTATTAATAAGTTATCAATAATTTTTGGCACAATTACAAAATCTAATAAGGTAGCTTTTATATTGTGTTTTTTACGCAAAAAAATAGAATAATGCCCAGGAAAACCACCAATTTCTAAGGAAGTTTTTATAGGATTTTCATGTATTATTTTTGCTAATAACTCGGTTAAAATAAAATTATCAGGAATTTCAAAAACCAAGTTTGTCTTCGATTCCCAATAATTTACCCAAAATTGTTTGTCTGTTAAATTCATGTGTATTAGTTCATTCTTGCAAAGGTAAGCACTTTTTTGATGACGTTATTTATTTCCATGGATACATTGAGCCAATAAATGCCTGCCGTAAAGGTGATGGCTACAAAAACCGACCGATAAAAAATGGTTAGTACGATATTAAATTTGCTTCCTGTAAGTTCGGGCAATAGCCTTGCAAGGCTTAAAATGATGATGGCTAGGAGTAAAATTTTGATGGTATTCCAACTAAATGGGTGCATCTTAAATTTTTTCCAAACAAAATATGTTCTTATCGAATTATAATAAAATACGGCAAGCATGGCAGCCATGGCAGCTCCCATGAGCTGATAATGCGGTATAAAATATAAATTTAGGAGGTAAAGAATGCCTACAAAACTCATCATTAAGTAAGCATCAAGGCGGTAATAGTGCGAATATGCCAAAATTAAACCATTTATTCCTGTGGCTAAATCAAATAATTTTCCGAAACCTATCAAGAGAATTACAATTTTTCCTGCCGCATATTGGGGTGGAAGAAAGGTAAAAAGTTGGTCAATACTTGCCGAAACGCCTATTAATAATAAGCACCCAAAGGCTAGTTGAGTAATCGAACTTTTTTGGTAAATGGTTTTTACTTTGTCAAATTCTTTGTCTTTTATGGCATCAATAATAATAGGAGCGGAGGTTTTTATGAGTGCCACATACGACATTCCCATCACGGAATTGAAAAATAGGGCGGTGCTATAAATGGCAGTTTCGCTTAAACCTAAATAATTATGCAACATAATTTTATCGAGTTGCTGAATAATTAAACTTGATAAGCCAGAAAATACGGCAAAGGTGCTAAATTGAATAAAATCTTTACGAATAGTTGGCGAAAAGATAGAAAAATTGGGTTTTAAGGAGAAATTTTTAAGCGAAATTGCTCGAAAAAACATAAAAATTGTTGGCAAACAAATGGCAGTTAGCCAAATATAAATAAATGTTGGGAAGGTTGTAAAACCAAAAACGATGGTTAAAATGGCTAATAATTGCAAAAAACGCTGTAAAAATTGGCTCAAAATTGTACCATAAACCGAATCGTAAAGGCTTCGGGCATAATTATCTAAAATATTAAAAGCAAGTGTAAAAAATGAAAGTGGAATTAAGAGGAAATAATACTCATCAAATAAATCGGCTTGGTGGTTTTTTGTATGAAAAAAGTAATCTTTAAACGAAAAAAGCACCAAAAAAGTAAGCACCAAACCAATTAACGAAAGCGAAAAACCAAGAAATAAATAGCCGTTATGCTTTTTTTCATTATTCCGAAAGTAAGGGAAAAACTTTGTTCCAGCGGCATTAAAACCCAAACTTCCTAGCTGGCAAATGATATACATCCAGCCTAAAAGTAGGTCTAACAAACCTTTTTCGTCGGTTTTTAGGTAATGCGGAAAAAAATATACCTGCGTAATTGCTCCAACGATTACACCCAAATAGGAATAAATTGTGCCGTAAAGGGTTTGTTTTTTTATTACACTCATTAATTTTGATTATTTCCACTCATTCCGTAGTTCGTTTTGAATTTCTAAGGCATCTTTATTTAATTTAATTACCCCTACATATTTGCGAGCATTCAACTTTTTTTGTGGGGCAACTTGTTCAATTTCTTGAATAATGTCGTCTAATTGAACGCCTTTTTTTAAGATAATAGTCATGATTTTAAAGGGGTTTTTTAACGTAAATCTGAATCTGTTGATTTAGCAAAATGCTTTATTTTTACTAAAATTAACGCATTTTGCTAAATTTTAAAAGATATTTCTATTATTTCGTAGCCTTTTCAATCGCTTGCGATAAATCTTCAATTAAATCATCGGCATCTTCCACGCCTACGCTTAATCGAATTAACGTATCTTTCAACCCTGCTTTTGCTCGTTCTTCTTTCGGAATACTGGCGTGCGTCATGCTGGCGGGGTGGCAACATAATGATTCTACACCGCCCAAAGATTCGGCTAAGGTAAATAATTCGATGCTTTCCATTAATTTTATGGCTTCTGCATAATTATCGCCTTTTAATTCAAAGGATAACATTCCGCCAAATTCGCCTGCTTTCATTTGCTTTTTAGCAATTGCGTGCGTTGTGTGGCTTTCTAAACCTGGGTAATAAACTTTATTTACTTTTTTATGTTTTTCTAGAAAAAGGGCTACTTTCATAGCATTTTCGCAATGGCGTTGCATACGTAAATGCAATGTTTTGATGCCTCGTAGCATTAAAAAACAATCTTGTGGACCTGGAACAGCACCAGAAGCATTCTGAATAAAACGTAAACGTTGAGCCAATGAATCATCATTAACCATTAATGCTCCCATAATAGTATCGGAATGACCGCCTAAATATTTTGTAGCCGAGTGCATAACAATATCTGCTCCTAAATCTAACGGATTTTGCAAATATGGCGAAGCAAAAGTGTTATCTACCACACTAATAATAGATTTTTGCTTGGCTAATTGGCAAATTTCGGCAATATCTAATATTTTCATCAATGGGTTGGTAGGGGTTTCTACCCAAATCATTTTTGTATTTGTAGTAATGGCTTTTTCTATATTAGCAACATCACTCATATCTACAAATTTGAATTTTAGACCAAAATTTTCATACATTTTGGTCATTATTCGATAAGTTCCACCATATAAATCGTTGGTAGTTATTATTTCATCGTTTGGTAAAAATAATTTTAAAACGCCATCAGTAGCCGCCAAACCCGAGGCAAAGCAAATGCCGTGTTTTGCATTTTCAAGAGCTGCTAACGCATTTTGTAGGGCAGTTCTTGTGGGATTATGCGTTCTTGCATATTCGTAGCCTTTGTGTTTTCCTGGGCTTTCTTGTGCAAAAGTAGAAGTTTGATAAATGGGGGTCATTACTGCACCAGTTAATGGGTCGGGTTCTACGCCTGCGTGAACGGCTTTTGTTGAAAATTTCATTATGAATTAGGGTTTTTATAAAAAAAAGGCTACCTAAGCAGCCTTTTTAAGTATTTTTTGATGAATATTTTAAGCTGTTTTAAAAATATTGCTTTTTGCTTTTAACAAATAATAGCTTCCAAATAATGCTCCACTATAAATTAAATCTCCTAAAATAGTATTTTTAAAGAAAGGAATTGCCATTGTATAAGATGAAATTACGCCGTCTAAATTATGTGGATATAATGAAGTTGGATAGAAAAATGCAAAATTTGTTACGAAGTAAAAAATAACAGAACCTAGTAAAGATGAGCCAATTACGGTTAAAACAGATACTTTGCGTAGTGTAATAAAACCTAATAACGTAATAAGTACAAGTGTTCCATAAACTAATGGTGTGCCAGAATGAAAACCTTCGTTACCTGTTAATTGAATTACTAAGTCACTGATAAACATAGCAGCTAAAGGAATTATTACTGCCGATTTTTTACCTAAATAAGCACTGCCAAATAAGGCAATAGCGGTAATTGGCGTAAAATTAAAAGGGTGTGGCAGTAATCTAGATAAAGCAGCTAAAAGTATAATAATGGCTACTGTATAGGTATTGAATTTGTTATTTTTCATTTTTTAAATAGTTTTTGCAAAAATACAACCTAATTTATTAAAAATGCAAATTTAAAAAAACGTTTTCCATAGCGATGGGGTTGCAACCCCATCGCTATGGAAAAATTAACGCAACACCCACGTATCTTTACTGCCGCCACCTTGTGATGAATTTACTACTAATGAGCCTTTTTTCAACGCTACACGAGTTAAGCCACCGGGTGTTACATGAATGCCGTTGCCATATAAAATATAAGGGCGTAAATCTATGTGTCGTCCTTCGACGCTTTCGTTAATTACGCAAGGGCTACGTGATAATGAAATGGTAGGTTGAGCAATATAATTACGAGGATTTTCTTTAATTTTTTCTCTGAAAAAATCGTGTTCTTCTTTGGTAGCTTTTGGTCCAATAAGCATTCCATAACCACCTGACTCATTGGCTTCTTTTACTACTAATTTTTCGATGTTTTCTAGTACATATTTCATTGAATCTTCTTCGCCACAAACGTAAGTTTCTACATTTGGAATAATGGCATCTTCGCCTAAATAATATTTTATAATTCTTGGTACGTAGGCATAAACCACTTTATCATCGGCAACGCCTGTGCCTGGGGCATTTGCTAGGGCAATGTTTCCTTTTTTGTAAACATCAAAAATGCCTGGAATGCCTATTAATGAATGTGGATTAAAGGTTAATGGGTCTAAAAATGTATCGTCAATTCTGCGGTAAAGTACATCTACGGTTTGAAAACCTTTGGTTGTTCGCATTTTTACATAATCGCCTACTACTACTAAATCTCTATAATCTACCAATTCTACGCCCATTTGTTGGGCTAAGTAAGAATGTTCAAAATAAGCGGAATTATAAATTCCAGGGGTTAAAACGGCTACCGTTGCCCCATCTCTGCCACCAATAAATTGGAGGGTTTCTAATAATTTTGCGGCATATTCTGACACGGAACGCACATTGGTTTCACCCAAAACATTCGGGAAGGTTTGCTTAGAAAGTTCTCGGTTTTCGAGCATATATGAAACACCCGATGGGCAACGAAGATTGTCTTCCAAAACCTGAAAACCACCTTCAGCTCCTCGAATTAAATCAGTTCCTGTAATATGAATCCAAACGCCTTTTGGGGGCGTTATGCCTTTGCATTCGGGCAAATAACCTTTTGATGATTCAATTAATTCTCGTGGCACAATGCCGTCTTTTATAATTTTTTGGTCATTATAAATATCTTGCAAAAAGAGGTTTAAGGCAGTAATGCGTTGTACCAAGCCTTTCTCCAAAATGTCCCATTCTTTGGCATCTATTACCCTTGGAATAACATCAATAGGAATAATTCGTTCGGTGCCACCTTCTTCTGAATAAACATTGAAGGTAATTCCCATCGTGTGCATGGCACGTTCGGCGGCTAATTGTTTGGTTAAAAGTTCTTCATAAGAAAGTTGTTCGACAACATTTTTCAGAATTTGATTGCCATTTCTAGGCTTCTTATTGGCGTCCAACATTTCGTCGAAAAATCCGTCAAGAGAATAATCATCGAAGTTATAATTCATAGGTTCTTTGGTAGATGGTTTTATTAGAAAATGTATTCAGCACACAAATTAAAAAAATGATAAGTGAATTGCAAGGTTTTTTCTTGATTTTCGTTATAATTTTGTAACTCAATTACCACAGATAATTATAAATCCTTTTTTGCCAAGCAATAAATTAGTGAATAGATGATTTATTTGGCGGTATATTTGCAAGGATATTTTTTGTATTTCTAATCTCTTTCTAATGAGAATTGTTTGTTTCGGTTTTCTTTTCTTTCTTGTTACCTTTCAATTAACTGCTCAACAGTGGCTGGGTATTTCGGCTAGTAATTATGGTGGCACGTATAGCGTTTATGCCAATCCCGCCAATATTGCTGATACACGGTATAAATTATTTGTAAATTTGGCAGGTGTAAATATTTCTGGGGCTAATAATTATCTATCTTGGAATGCTCCCTATTCGATGTTGGGTTTAGCCACTGGCACAACATCGTCGGAATATAAAGCCGCCGATGGCAGTGTGCTTTGGAAAAGTAGTTATTTAACAGAAAGCACAACCCTTAAAAATAACAGTGCTTATGTAAATGGCGAAGTACGAGGGTCAGGTTTTTTGTATAGCATTAAAGATTCAAAATTTTCGGTAGGCATCACTACTCGCCTACGAATTTTGGGCAATGCTGCCAATACTACGAATGATGTAGCTCATTTATTGGTAGTAGGCACAGCCGACGCGTCGGTTTTAAATACAATCCAAAATAACAGTCATTTTGCCCTGAATATCAATGCTTTAACCGAAATTGTAGCAACAGTTGGTTATGTAATAGAACAGGAAGATGTGAACTTTTTTAAAGTAGGCTTAACATTAAAAAAAATAAATGGCATAGCACATACCCATATTATTGGCGAAGATATAACGTATAGAGTTGAACCTAAAATTGAACCAAATTTTGTTTTGTCAGCCACAAAACAATGGGTTCAGTTATTTAATTCAAAAGGACAATACGGCATTGTTGGCGATGAAGCATTTAGTGGATTAACTGTTTCAAAGGCATTAATTGGCTCAACGGCAGGGCGTGGCTATGGAGCAGATATTGGTTTTGTCTATGAATTTCGCCCAGATATTGATACATATACCTACCGTGCAAGGGGACGAAATAAAATTGATGAAACTGTTAATAAATATAAACTAAAAATTGGAGCAGCTTTATTAGATGTTGGTTCAATAAAATATGCGAATGAAACACTTGTAAATCAAGTTTCGATTAATGAAACAAATGCTATTGCGAAAGATGGAACATTTAGCAAAATAAATTTTGAAAAATTAACCAAAGGCTTGAACACCGTTTATGATGTTCAACCAAGTGAAATAACGCATGAAATAATTGCTCCCTTGCCCATGGCATTATCTATTAATATTGATTATCAATTGCAAGAAAATATCTATATTGGTGCGGTTGTGGTACAAAATTTGCGAAATGCCAATCATAATGCCATGACCCAGCCATCAACGGCTGCCATTACGCCACGCTATGAAAAAAAATATGTTGAAATTTCCATGCCAATTGTTTTATTTAATAATTATCATAATTTTGGTGTAGGATTGGCAGGTAGGGCAGGGTCATTTTTTATTGGGTCAGATAATTTTGGAGCGTTTCTAAATATTGCTCACCCACGAGGATTAGATATTTATACAGGATTATTTATTCCAATCTATAAAAAATTGCCAGAAAGTAGTGTTAGATGCCCTCAAAATAAGGGAAATAGAACATTTGGCGAAAAAATAAAAGCAATCTTTAAAAAGAATTAGGAATTAGAAATTAGAAATGAAAAGATTATTTTCCTAATTCCTAATTCCTAATTCTAAATTCCAAATATGAGTATAGATTTACTAAAAATCCGTGAATACGGGCACGTTGAATTCCTTGCCAAACAAATGGTAGAAGGTTTTATTACGGGTTTACATAAATCGCCTTTCCATGGCTTTTCGGTAGAATTTGCTGAACATCGTTTGTATAATGCAGGCGAAAGTACGAGGCATATTGATTGGAAAGTGTTTGCAAAAACCGATAGGCTTTATACAAAACGCTACGAAGAAGAAACAAATTTGCGTTGCCATTTATTGATAGATACCTCATCATCAATGTATTACCCTGAAAAAGATAACGGTAAAATTACTTTTTCTATCATGGCGGCAGGAGCGTTGGCGTACATGATGCAAAAGCAACGAGATGCCGTGAGTTTAACAACCTTTGCAGATACAATCGAAATACAAACGCCTGTAAAATCTACTTCTACGCATATTCATAAAATTTTTCTTGATTTAGATAATTTGCTGAATAAACCAAAACCAAATCGAAAAACGTCGGTTGCCGAAACTTTGCACGCCCTTGCGGAGCAAATTCATAAGCGTTCGTTGGTCATTATTTTTAGCGATATGTTTGATGATATTCAGAATTCGGAGAAAATATTTTCGGCAATGCAACATCTTCGACATAATTTGCACGAGGTGCTAGTTTTTCATGTAACCGATAAAAAAACCGAAGAAGATTTTGATTTTGAAGAACGCCCTTATGAATTTGTTGATTTAGAAACCAATGAAAAACTAAAACTTCAACCCTCGCAAGTAAAAGAATATTACCAAAGTGCCATAAAAACTTTTTACCAAGAGTTGAAAATAAAATGCGGACAATATAAAATAGATTTTATTGAAGCAGATATTGCCCAAGGTTTCGACCAAATTATGTCGTCTTTTTTGGTAAAACGTTCTAAAATGAAGTGAGGTTTAGATACGAGATTTGAGATAAAAGACAAGATATTTTTAAAAATTATTATTCAGGAAATAATTTTTCTTTCATAAATCCAATTCCGTAGCCAAAAAGTTGTACAAAACAGGTAATTATGCTTAAAAAACCTACTTTTATGCTTTTATTTTTTTTGGTTGAATCAATAAAAATCAATAAAATCCAAAGTAATAAAATGGCTATTGATAAGTAAAAAATTGGTTCATAAATAAAAAATTGAATAGAAATAGAAAGAACAAATAGCGTAAAAAGCATCGGAAAAGCATGAACCAATTTTAATTCTTTCGGAAAAAAACGCCCAATATTTATTCTTGCTCGTCCAAAAAAATGTACTTGTTTATAAAATTGCGAAAAACTTGTGCGGCGTTTATGGTAAATAAATGCTTCGGGAATTAACCCAACGTTGAAACCATTTTCTATAATTCTGATACTAAATTCAATATCTTCTCCCATGCGAGTAATTTTATAACCGCCCACTTTTTCCCAAACCTTGCGAGATAAGCCAAAATTAAAACTGCGTGGGTGAAATTGCCCGCCCAAATTCTTTTTGCTTCCTCTAATGCCACCCGTTGTAAAGAGTGAAGTCATCGAATAATTTACTGCTTTTTGAATATCTGTAAAATCATCGCTGGCTGCATCTGGTCCGCCATAAGCATCTAAGTGGCTGATAATTAGATTTTTATCTACAATTTCAAAATAATGTTCTGGGATAATTGCGTCAGAATCTAGCTGTACAAAATATTCTCCGCTGGCTTTTTCAAAGCCATAATTTCGTGAAAACCCTTGTCCTGTATTTTCTTTATAAAAGTATTTAATTGTTAGCTTTTGGTTGAAATTTTTACAAATTTCTTCACATTTTATGGTTGAACCATCTTCAATAATTAGTACTTCAAAATCCTTAAAGGTTTGTTTTGAAAGGCTTTCTAATAATTCTTTTACCTCATCTGGGCGATTGTAAACAGGCGTTATGACAGAATATTTTGGCACGTATTTTTACTTAATTTATTATTTAATTTCTCCAGAATGGTAAAACCATTGATTATTTTCCTTCACAAAATTAGATTTTTCATGATGAATTTCTAGAAAACCTACTGAATTTATATAAAATGCCTTAAATTCTACAATTCCTTTTGTATCATTTTCTTTTCCGTTTTGCTTAGAAATTATTTGTAAATTTTGCCATTTATTGGCTTTTGCCCAACGTTCAATTTCTTTTTTATTATGAAGTTTTCTTCGAGAAATGTGTGTAGTTTTTACTAAATAATCCACCGCAATAATTACGTAAGCCGAATAGCGTGAACGCATTAATTCTTCAGCCGTTTCAGGAAGTTTTTTCTCTAAAATAAAAACTTCGCAACAACTCGAAAACTCTTTTTCTGAACCACAAAAACAAGGCATATTTATTTCGTTAAAATAACAAATTCTACTCTACGGTTTTTGGCTTTTCCTTCTTCCGTATCGTTGCTCGAAATTGGTTTTGTTTGCCCGTAGCCTTTAAATTTTATTCTTGTTCCTGCAATTCCTTTGTCCACCAAATATTGCCGCACGGCAAAAGCTCTATCTAAGGAAAGGCGTTGGTTTAAATCTTTATCGCCCACATTATCGGTATGCCCTTCTACTTGAATATTCATACTTGGGCTATCTTTCATCAGTTTAAATAAGCCATTTAATTGGTCATACGATGTACTTAAAAGGGTAGCTTCACTTACTTCAAAATAAACTTTATCTAAACGAAATTTATTTTCTTCCACTTTTATAGGCGTTGCATTAACAATTATAGGAGCAGGGGCGGCTGGAATGGCTGTTAAATAAAATGTTTGTACAAAATCTTGTGTACCTGTAATTCTCGACCAATCCATGGTTAAAATTGTTGGCTGATAACCCGATGCCGTAACGACAATATTATAATAATTGGGCTGTAATTCATAGCGATATTCAGGATTATTGGTAGTTATTTGAGATGAACCAACTTCTTTATTGCCAGATGTAGCTAACTGAAAAGAAACTTTTGAATTATTTATTGGCTGACGAGTTTTTGAATCTAAAATTTGCCCATGAACAATAATATTATTCGTTTCAACAGGTTTTGGTGCAGCTACTGAAATAGGAAATAAATACACATTTTGTACAATTTGTTGTGTACCCGTAATTCCCGAATAGTCTAGGTTTTCTAAAGCCGTTTCGTAACCTGTTGCCGTAATAACTCGGTTGTAATAATTTGGTTGTAAATCAGCTCGATATTCTAACGATGATTTTGTGGTTTGTGAAGAGGTAACTTCTTTATTACCAGATGTTTGAAAAGAAATCTTTGCTGAAATTGGTTGTTTTGTACGAGCATCTAGAATTTGCCCACGAACTGTAATTCTGTTTACATCAATGCTTGGAGGTGGAGCAATAGACGATGGAATTAAATAAATATTTTCGGTGAAAGTGCCATTTGCACGAGATAAATCTTTTTCTTCTGAAGAAATTTCATAACCAGGTGCAGTTACTACACGTACATAGGCATAAGGTTCTAAATCGAAGCGATATTCGCCAGTAGCTTTTTGTGTATTAAAAGAACCGCCTTCAATTAACTTGCCATTTTTTGAGAAATTATAAGCAATTTTTGCCGAAACAGGTAGTTTTGTACGAGCATCTAGAATTTGCCCTTTTAAAACCAACGTATTATCCTGCGGAATTTGTGGAGCTGTAATTACTGGAACTGGAGCTTTTGGCTGGTAAGTGGCGGGGTTGGTAATATGAATGCCATAAAAATTCCAATATGTAAGATTATCGGAAGAGGATTGGTTTTGCCCTTCAATTAAATCAAAAGATTCAACACCTGCATCAAGTCGTTGATAATAAATAGAAAAAGCATATGTTCTTCCTGATTCTACATTAATAACATCGGGTTTTTCTGGAATTCCTTCTGCCCGAATAAAACGATATTTTTTATTTGTATTTCTATCACCTAAAAAGCTTTGAGGGGTAATACTAATTGTTTGTGTATGAGTTGTTGTACCGCCTTGTTGTTTTGGAAATAAAATTCCACCCAAACCACCACTGCCACTACCACTTTGCGACTGAAAAGTGGTGCGAAATGTCA
>JAHDVF020001447.1:0-25849 GCA_022606425.2 Lepidostoma basale | reverse complement strand
CTGCTCCAGAGGGTTCCACCTCCCACCTTAAAGGTAGGTTCTGCAAAGAAGATTGGTTTAACTATTGTATAGAACATATATTGTAATGTGAAAGAAGCAATCTTTACATTAAATGATATACTGACTTGCAATACGCCTGCGACTGCGTTCTGATTTCACACTCTGGCGAGGAGTTACAAGTGATTATAAACACACACACATGTGAGCATACACGGCGTTGGGCTTAAAGTTCAACGAATCGAAAACGAAAATACTCTCTATGCCTCCAGGTCTCGTACCGTTCAGTTTTACTACTAATGGTTAGAGTATCAAGAATGTCACATATTTTTATTATTATTTGGGTTGTGTTGTGAATGATAAAGCAAACATGAATGACGAGATTAAGAAAAGGCTGAGTGGAGCTTCTCGTGGATTCTAGAAGCTAAGAAAGAGAAACTTCGACAATCACCTCACAATCGGCACCAAGGTCGCATTATACAAAGCTATAATCATTCCGATGGGTCAGTTATAGACGCCGCACCAAGTCCCTAGATTTTTTTCTGTAGCAACATTTTCGCCAACTACACAGGATATGCTGGTTCCACAAAGACTCCAATGCCGAGGTGCTAAGAAGATCCAACTGTTCCAACACGGAGACACTGCTCACTCGCGCTCTCTTGCGATGGTCTCCCCAAAAACGTTTTATATAGCGAACTAACAAAATGGGAAAGGAAGTAGGTACGGAGGACAGCGCAAGATATATAAGGACAACCTACGTGCTGTATTGAAGAGTGTAGTCAGGCCTAAGAGCTGGACTGGGAGCAGTTGGCAACCGATTGGCGAAGAGTCGTGGCTGCGTGCCAGGGAGCGGAGAGATGGAGAGGACGGGGCCCCGCCGCGGGGGCAGACTATACTCGTTTGGCCACACCAGGTGGCACATAAGACAGATCTAAATATTTTGTACTCTTCATGCTCGTATTCACGGGCAATGGGCATTATACGAGTATTATATTTTATATTATCTTATGATGGCGATTCAAACATCATAGACCTATTAGTAAAATAAGTTTGATTATGATATTATTTTTTCATTTGTTTATTTCCAAAACAATGATTTATGACAAAACATTTATTTTCGTAATTTCCTAGGATGCTCTGGCCCTCTTCAATGATTCGATTCCTTTATAGCCGTGTTGTGCGTATAAGCATGAGGAGTTACAGGGCGGGCCGCAACGCAATGGACAATCCCCCTCCCTCCTCCCCTATCGTGAAATATGTATTATCATTATTTTCCCTTCCACCCGGAGACTTCGGTCGGTGACATGACGTCATACCTGAACGGTTTGCGTAAGGAATCATATACCTAACAGAAGTTCCTATGTGTCTTTTAAGATTGGAATACCGAGTTCGGTTGTCTCGGAGGTTCTGGAGCCGGTAGGGGGATGCTCTTGAAGGCTGAGCGTATTCCCAATCTTGAATCAGTCAATGAGGATCTCTGGGTCAAAATAAAGTATGGAGTAAATCGTGTAATATATATGTTTATATATATATATATATATATATATATATATATATATATATATATATATATATATATATATATATATATATATATATATATATATATATATATATATATATATATATATATATATATATATATATATATATATATATATATATATATATATATATATATATATATATATATATATATATATATATATGTATATCGTCGTACTTGTCGGCCATTGATTTAATCGCACGGCAGTCATTACACTCGTATATTCTACATACTTTCATACGCGACCCAATGAATGAAATCAAATGGGAAATGTTCGATACTCTGCGACCTTCAGTTTGTATAACACAATGAGGCCGGCGTGGCCGTGGTAATGATGATGACTCAGATACATATAATAATAAATGTAGCGCCATTATAAGCAATAATTCCCTAAATACATATTACCTACATAAAATGCGTTGGGAAGATAATCATTAAGGCAGGTATATAAGTTCCAAATTAATATCAGCTAGCGGGCCAGGAAGTCAGGTCGATAGGAAAAGGTATATTCACTAACGTTTATTTTACAATGCTCCTCTGGAGCTTACTACATTGTTTTACTATCTGAGGTGAACTTAGTTTTAACCGCAAAATAATTCGCTCCCATGTGGATATACGTGTATGTACAATATTAATGATGGCTCTGGTTCTTGCATATTCCAGAGAATCGTGTTGAAAGAAGGGTCGGAGAGCTTCGAGCTTTGGAAAGATAGTACCCACGCGCTGACTTTCAAAGTTTACATCTTCAACGTGACCAACCCGCAGGGCGTGTCCGAGGGCGCGCGCCCCGCGCTCGCCGAGGTCGGCCCCTACGTCTACAGGTGTGTATACGAGCACCGTTATCTTACAGATCTCACTCACTCACTCAGCTCACCTTCGACGTCCTAATAATGAACGGCAATTTATTTATTGTTTCTTAATCAATGGTGTAAAACTACAAAATAAGCAAATAAACTGATGAAAACGACGGTTTTCTAGAAAATTTTCAACATTTCACGCAGGGACGTGTTTGGTTTGCCATTTTCAAATTGGCGTTTGATTTCCTCGCATTTGGTAATGCCCTAGCAGGGAAAGAATGCAATAGGATTTTTGGAAAACGGAAGTTGTTTGATTTTTGTTCATATCATATAAAATTACTGATTACATTTAACTATTACAACATTTCCAGAATAATTTGTTTCACTGTTTGTGCACCCTTTACAGACAATACCGGAAAAAGGAAAATATTACATTTGACGGGAAGGAAAACGTTACGTATAATCTGAAGAAGATGTTCGTGTATGATGAAGAAGCTTCCGGGAACCTGACCGAAAACGATTACGTGGTCACCCTGAACACGGCCATGCTGGTGAGTATTTGGCTGGTAGTATGGCACTGTTGCACTACACTGTCTACAGCGTGTGGGGGGCCGTTGCAGGGCGCGCTGCTGTCGGTGAGCCGCCTGGCGCCCTCCCTGCTGGCGCGCGTGGACGAGGCGCTGCCGGCGCTGTTCGGGCCTCGCGACGACGTCTTCCTCGGCAGCACCGTGGCCGACCTGCTCTTCAACGGCATACTCATCAACTGCACCAGCGAAGACATGTACGTCGGTAAGTCAGCGAACCAGCCCGCTTGTTAACAGCTAACATTCTTGTGCTGCGGAGTTGTATTGCGAGGGCGCCCGTTGCAGGGATCATCTGCCAGAGTCTGGGCGCGCGCCTCCCCAGCACCATCCGCCCGAGCCCCGAGCCAGAGGAAGGATATTACTTCTCCATGTTCGCTCATGTAAGGGTCTCATTTCTAAATCAGTCAAAAGTGAAAAAGTTTCGAAAGTAATCCTCCGCTCATTGCGGTACACAAATGCTTGCAGCTAAATGGCACCCCGGAAGGCCCGTTCACCATTGACTCCGGGGCCTCGGAGATATCGCGCCTCGGGCAGACTCTGAGCTACCGGGGCTCGGCGCGCCTGGCGCCCTGGGCCGACCCCTGCGGCGCCCTGCGCGGGACTGACTCCACGATTTTCCCCCCCGCGGCGCCCGGCCCTGCGCCGCCGCGCGTCTACATCTTCCAGCCGGACATGTGCAGGTGCGCACTAATACTTATAATAAGATCTTCTCACATTAAAACGGGATCATCGAGTGTTATTGCTGTTCCAGGACGATGTTTGCGGAGTATATTGGGCCCACGACCGTTCGGGGACTACCGGCCTTGCACTACGAAGCCTCCAAAGCCGTGCTGGGGGCGCCGCTCTATAGCCCGGACAACAGGTGCTACTGCCCTAAGTAAGTAGCTACTCGACCTGACGGAGTGAGCATTCTAAAGGAACATACCCGTACTCGTACTCTACACGCGCGTCCTCGCACAGGGACTGGAGCGTGTCGGGGGCCGGCTGCGGGCTGGACGGGCTGCAGGGGCTGCAGGCGTGCCAGGGCGCCCCGGCCGTGGCCTCCTTCCCGCACTTCTACCTCGCCTCGCCCTCCCTCCGGGACTACCCGGCCAGCGGCGTGCGGCCCGACAGACTCAAACACAGAACATTCGTCGATATAGAGCCGGTAGGTGCCGCATTCGTTTTGAACAACTTGAAATGTGCCTACTCCGAACAATGATGGGACGTATCGAATGATGCGATGTTTTCTCGGCAGAGGACAGGGGCGGTGTTGCGCGGCGCCAAGCGGATGCAGCTGAACATGGAGCTGGCCCCGCTGCGAGATGTCCGCCGCCTGGCGCGCGTCTCGGCCGGCCTGTTCCCGGTGCTCTGGCTGGAAGAGGTCGGCTTCTTTCATTCAAATATGTTTCTTAATTAAATGTCGTCTACGCGCATAAAACAATATTCCATCTTGTATACTGTTCTCTATTTACTATTATTTATTTGTTGTATTGTTATTTTCACCACTCTCATACATATTATTGTTCATTTATTTTTTCTTCCGATTCCGCAATTTCTCTCTTCAGCTCCTAACCTTATCTCACATTTAACGAGAACGAATAAACGGGGGACGAGCCTAGAGAGAAAGGGTGCTGCTACATCCTATAATAGCTTAGGGTAAGCGGTGGGAGTTCCTCAACGCACCTTCTCTATTTAATAATCCATATTCATACATTCGAATCAAGTCATACTAAATTTACCCAGGTGCAAAATATAGGGTGGGGTACATATACCCTTCTTCTTCTTTTTGTCCTGTCACACCTCCGTGGTGCATAGGGCCTCAAAGAACCTTCTCCACCCGACTCTATCGCATGCCTGATGCCTTACATCATCCCAAGTGAGGCCTGCAGCGCTCTTCTCCAGGTGACTCTAATTATACTCACTTCTTCAATATTCATACATCGTGTTATGTAGGAGGGATAAACACCGCTCGCCTGGAGGAGGGATCATGCCTCTGCATAAGAAAAAGGGGTTTCGCATGGACTGTGGAAAGCACCGGCCAATTAGTATGTTAAGCGCCGTAGGAAAACTCTATAGTCGAATTTTAATTGAAAGAGTGAAAAAGGCGACGACTGACAGAGTTTGGGTCATTAGCCACCTTTTGCCAGTCTTTTGGCCACAATGTACGCTATTCTAAAATTGTTATATAGAAATTGATAAATAGAAGAGAGACTTTCTAATTAATATTCTAATGGCGGACAGGGAGTTAAATGTTTATTTACTAAGAGATTATGGTAGGTTTATGGTATATAGGGAACATGGCTAAAATGGGAGTATGGAAAATATTAGTCTGATTATTTGTTATGGGCAAATTACTATTACAGGCTTTCTTAATTTCAAATGCTTCTTAGTTGTCTAATTTTAGACCGGGTAATTTTCTCAAACTTTGAAAAAGCAGTTTGAGAATGCCCTCGCAAGGCGAAACAAATTTGTCACAATTTATATAAATTAAATCCAAGTGAAATCACTAATCAATCGTGTTTTCTATTATAAATTAATAATGGAGTTTTACAAAATTAATACCTCAACCATGAATTAGCAGTTTTACCTACATACAGGTATAATGCATCACAATCATTAGGTACATGTCAATTGGTAAACTCTATCTATCTATTTACTTTCTCTATCTATTATATCTATCTAATAGATAAAGTATAGAAGAAAAATCGTTACGAAAGTATACGTACACTATGTGAATGGATTACGGAGTCGAGGACAGGTCTATGACATGAACGGCCATGTTATTAATACGTATAAGACGAATCTAGAGAGATGTGACAAAACAGAGTAGTGTGGTGGTCGATATTTAATATTTGATTGATTTGATCGCCCACGGTATTTTATTTCTTGTTCCGTCTAAATCGTTAACGTGCACTTTTTCCATGTGCTCTTCATTCATTCTTTTCATGTACCCAAACCATGTTAATGACCGTTTCATTATTTTGCTCATTCACATTGTAATCATTTCTTATATTTGCTTTTGATACCATATTCTTCTTCTGTCAAATCCATGCTTCACTTCCATACATAATGATCGGTACAATAAGAATATTGTGCACTGCTAACTTAGCCTTTTTAGATATAGGTACTTTTGTTTGTGATGACAACTTTAATGTGCACCATTCCTAATACTACATACCTATCTATCATTCGCTAGCTAATTGTCAGTCGTGTTCATGCTGTGTTGCTCATCTCCAGTGCTTTTATTTATTAATACTCCCTTCCTTCTTTAATGATCTATTATAAAATACTGATCATCGTCTTAACTTGCCGTCTGTTTTTCATTTTTGCTATTAAAATATTCTTAGATTTATATTAATTATCTCTACCAACAAAAAAATAATGGAATTTATTCCGCCAGTATCTTAGCAAATCAAGGGGTTTTGAAAAATAAAAATTTGATTCATACGTATACATACTTTGGCATTAATAAAGACAAATCTCATATATGTACCAAACTCGGTCTTACTCTTTCTATGAATACTCGTACATTAAAAAATACTGAACAGTGGAAGAAAGAAAGAATATCAATTCATATATGATTATAATATAGAATTCCAGGGTGTTAATGCCGTAAGCTGATCAATCATTAAGGCCTTAAGTAAAACGAAGGAAAAGTCTGCCTAATATTAACTGCCGCATCATCATCCTTGATTGTCAGGGCGGCGAGGTGCCCCCGGGCGTGCTGGCCATGCTGGAGGGAGTGTACCTGAAGGTGAAGGCCATGAAGGTGCTGCAGTGGGTGCTGGTGGCCGCCGGCGTGCTGCTGGCGCTGGGCGCCTGCGGGGTGAGGGCCCCGCGCCGCCCCGCCCCCGCCCCCGCCCCGCCGAGCCTGGAGTACCGCTAATACATCCGGTTACTGTTCCACCAAATGATACAATCATCGTGAACGTCTTCAACATTTTCTGGTATATTTACAAATGGTACAATACTTTGTGTATAGGCACAATTCTAACTTACATTTATACAATAAATAAATCTAACATTTGCATAAACAAATAGCAGTATTGTCACAGAGGGTGTAGAATCCGACGGTTGGCAAGATCTCAATATTGTACAAGTATTATACGTTACATAATATAATATAATATAATATAATATAATAAAATAGTAGGTAGGTATGTCATGTGCAACGGGGCCCCCAACGAGTCCCCAGCCTTTGGGAATGTTTCAACGATTAACTAAATCACGCGTCCTCTTCTCCAAATATACGAGCACGGTGATACTTATTCATAGCTCGAGGGAAGGTACACTGGGCAATACATCATATAATACTACAATATAGTATCACCTTAGTATTCATTCAAAAGGAATGTTCAAGTTGCACAACGAGAGTGGTTCAATTTTAGCCTTCAGCTGATCAGCTTCTCGGCCTATACTCGCTCCTCGTCGCAAGTTTCGTTGCTAGTTTCGCCGTTAACGAGCTGGCTGATAGCCTGGTAAGAGCCGGACACGAGCGCCAGGATGGAGAAGAGTCCGATCAGGATGTTCTTGAAGAGCACCCACCGGCCCCAGCCCAGGCGGCCGTCCCAGCGGTGCACGGTCTCCACCACGGCGGGCACGAGCAGCCCCAGCGTGGAGAAGAAGATGGCTCCCACCAGGCTGATGAGCACATCCAACTTGGGTACGGCCGCGGCGATGGCCACTACGGAATAATATTATAGAGGTAATATTTATAGAGGTACACGAATAGTAAATTATTATATAATATAATACAAGAACCGAGATTATTTACCGGAGAACGCTACTACGAGAGTCCTCAGCACGATGTGGGTGATGTTGATGAACTTTTCGGGCAACTTGGGTTCCAGGTGCTTGAAGATGATGCTCAGGGGCACGTACAGCTGCAGGCCGTACGTGAAGAGGATGGCCAAACCGATGCCGATCTTGGCGATCTGCGCGGGTCTAGGGGGCAACATCGTTACATGATTACGTTGTAGATCGCCATGGGTTCCATATGTTCACACTCGGAGCAGGCAGCTTAGGATCTTAGGAACTTACATGAGCTTAGGATCTAGCGTGGCCGTGATGGAGCCCTGCACACAGCGCCCGAAGTGCAGGTACCCGAAGAAACCTACTATCCCGTAAAGGAAGATGACGATGCCCATGGCGGTATTGAGAACTCCCGGGCAGCCCAGGAAACGCTTGGGGTTGGCCATCTCGTTCTCCACCGGCATCACCACGCCGATGCCCTCCATTGCGAAGATCACGGTACTGCAAGGAGTTAACAGGCGTAGGGTAAGGTAAGGTAATTTGACAGTATTTTTAGTAAATGAAAAAAATGTAGGTAAGCTTTAAAATAATTTTTTTAATTAATTTTAAGGAATGCCATAAAGATTATAATGTTACCAATATACGAAACAAAGAAATTATTTTAAAATTATTTGTTCAAACATAATATGAAACTTATTAACGTGCCATCAAAGGCTAGGTAATTTGGCAATAGGGAAGGTAATTTGGCAGTATGGGTTAGGTAATTTGGCACTACCATAAAATATCCAATCATTTAAAACATTATATGGATTAAAACTACTAATCATCATCATCCGAATTCGTGGATCCACTACATTTATTGCACATGAAAATTTATTCTTCTGTGGACTTATCTTGGCAGCGTACTTGATATGGAACACTGAATCCATGATGCACCATTTTTCTTGCTGACATCATCAGAATATGTTTTACGGCAAATGCCGCACAACCAGTCATTATCATCGATGATTGTGGAAGGTTGCTTTTGAAGTTCTGAATTGCCAGCTGCTTGGTTATCCGGAGCATAAGATGAACTTAGATCATCTGTTTCTGTTAGAAGAGTGGACTTGGCGGATGAATCCTTTTTTTTTATTTGCCGAGAAGTTGCAGGTTTTGGAAGGCTTGGTGTTCTGAGAAAGCTTTTAATATTTTCAGCTTGATCTGAAATATGCGAAGCTTCAAGAAAACTATTTGTTCTTTCTGTTAGTTGCGAAGGAGCCAAGGCTTCAGAAGACACAGCGTTGTCAATGAACGGACATGCATCAGCTTTTTTTAATGTATTCATAATGTTTGATGTAGAAAAACTCTTAATAAGTGCCGGAATAAAGAGTTTATAAAACTTATATTTGTTGGGTTTTTCATGAGGGTGGTCCAAAGTGTAATGATCCAAAATTTGTCCCCAATTTCTCTTCAATAATCTGTAGACTCCAACGTCAAGGGGTGGTAATAGATGACTGGTGTGGGCTGGAAATGTCATCAGGTGAATTTGGTTTTCTTTTTCCATATTTATCATGTTGGGTCCAATATGGGAACTGTGGGAGTCCATCATTAAATACAACCGGCCTTTCCGGAGAGATATTGGATTTGAAAAATCTGAACCATTCTTCAAATATTGCAGAATTTATTTACCCCTTTACTGAAAGTCTGGTGACGGAATTTGTCAGAGAATCTTTTTTGAGGGCATCAATCCACCTCACGCCCTTAAAAATGATGAAAGGTGGAAGCCTAGAACCATCTGCACATGCACAACCTACCAATGTATGAATTTCTCCATGTTCAGCGTATGTTTGTAGCGCTTTCCAATCTGACACATAATTTTGTTTGGTTTGACGACATATTACAAACCTGTCAACGTTCCAAATTAAATGAGCCTTATTTTTGATCCTCCAATTTCGTCAATAAATTATTTAACTTGGTAAAGTATTACATTGAATTGTAATCAAGTAATATTTTATCATGACTGGATTAGCCATTGGAGCCCTGTACGCCGACAGGTTCTCCGGTACCCGTAAACTTAATCCATATCGTTCTTTGAACTTCATCCACTACCATTTGCTAGCCGATTTCTTATCAGCATTAAAAAAGTTCTGCCTATATACGGACTCTGCTAAGTCATAAGCAAGCTTTCTCACCTGCAATAAAGTTAATCCAAAACCTAGCTGCTACATTTCTATTATATAACTAAAAATACGTTGCTCGATTTCAACTGGTAAGGCAAATGGTCTACCCAGTTTTGGTATAATAAGTTCTTTGTTGTGAGAATCAGACAAGTATCTTTTAAGTGTATTGTACGGAATACCTGTCTCTTTAGATGTTTTGTAAATCGTTATTTTCTGTTCCTTAATCATGTTATAGCAGCTATTAAATCTGAATCACCATAATTCCTGTATATATTTAAGGTTGTAGAGTTTTTTGAATGGTTTTTGGTATTTTTATTCTTCGTTTGACTCTTTGAACGTTTGACTCTCTCATTACCTTTATTTTTACTCTCTTATTAGCCATTGTATGAGGAAGTTATGCTGAGAAATAAATCGAAAATTTTCAAAAATGTAAAAAGGTAGGTAATTTGGCAATAGTAGTATTTAACACAATTGTAATAAAATATAATTAAATGTGTCATAATACATATAACAATGCATTTTGATATCCATAAATTTGAAGAAAACGTAAAAATTTTACATTTCAAAACTTCTTATAACGGGCACTAAAAAATTTGAGGTTAAAAAGCTAATATTTTCACCATATTAGCTAAGGAATCACAGCAAAACGCTCAATGTTATATTCAAAATAGTTGCAGAGTTAAAAATCTGTGTTTATTTCTTATCTTCACCAATATAAATTAATGAAGTTATGCAAGTTATGGCTTTAGAGTAAATTAAATTAATGAGCTCTCCCGAAAATGAACAAAACGTATATGTTTTAACATGACTCGCACATCAATGTTTTGTACTAGCGCAGCGCAGGCGCGTGTGGTAACTATGTTTTGAAGTTTATTCGTCTAATTTTAGGTATTTTGCCATCTATTGGTGAGTTCCTAAGCTTATATAGCGATAGGTTATTGAGTACGATGTGTTTCAAAAAGTACTGCCAAATTACCTATACTGCCAAATTACCTTACCTTACCCTATGTATTTTATTTTATTTTTTATAGGAACATAGAAGTTCCCGCCACATACCCGAGGCTGTTATAGGGCGTACCCTATGTATTATATTATACCACATGTATTGTACCATATAATAATATCAGGTAACTAACTGGCTGTACCATTAGGCAAGTGATCTCTGGTCGATCAGCAGGTACATGTACATTATAATAATACAACTTTGCTCCTCACTAAGATAGGTACGAGTATTGCAGTCGAATCAGAAATTTTTGTCTACTGGTCGACCAGAGATTACACGTCGGCAGATTGGACGAGCGTCTTGATTGCGATCTGCGTTAGATCCACCAGATCACCGATCACCAATCACCAGGCACCAGGCACCAGCCGCGTCAACATTTATATTTCTAATATAATACAGTGCTGTTGATTGTTTCTTGAACCATGGTGGGAAAATCGATATGATAAAACGTCCGCTTTCTATTTTACTTACATTTAACTTAATACAAAATAAAATTTCTATTAATTAATATCACATGATTGCCGATTCAGAGAACACAACAGAAGACAATGCTATCGCGATGACATTGGATTTCGGCAATTATATTAAATCATCGCGCAGATTTAGATAAAAGATTAGATAGCCATCGCCCAACTTACTCTTATACAATAATTTGTACTGGCATGATGAAATTAATCGAACTTACCTAAGAAATAGTTTATAATAATTATCCCTCACAGTTAAGACTCAGATAGCGCAGAACAGTGACTTGCACTCTGCAGCCTATCCACGGCTACAAAACCAAAAGTCCCGACTTGAACCAATAACTAGATGTTTAGGATTAGGAGATGGCCAAGAGTGGGTCTCTCACTAGGTATGTTTTATTAATCCTCGTAGTCCACGTACATTATTATACTTTTATCTAAACACAGTTAGAGCTCCTAACGAGCTCCTAACAGTACTTTACCGATTTATTATGAAATGTGTCTTTCAGACGCTTGTCTGTCGGCAACGTATTTTACGATAAATGAAAACACCACTTATAGACATGGTATTAAAAATTAATTCTTTATTATTTGTAGTGATAATTACGCTTAAAGACATCCTCAGTTGCATGGCGACTTTTAGGGGCCACTGAATTTGGCTGACAATTGAATGAAAATAAATAAATAAATGTATTAATTTTTCATATGATTCATTTTCTTGAGAAGCGGCGTTCCTAAGTATAAACTAGATTATAAATATAAATATATTTTTTTTAGGACTTTAAATAATCTGCAAAAACATAAATGTATATTTAATGTAAATGATTATTGGAATTATCTAATCCTTTCTGCCTAGTACTCGTATGATCGTAGTGTAACCGCTATTGCAAGTGATTCGACTTTGATAATTGCTACTATAATTTAAATATGTTATTTTCGTACCTATTCGAGAAAAATTCTGTGTTGCTGTAAATACCTATACTTAAGTTGTATTTCCAGAAAGCCATTCAATAGAAACTGGGAAAACGAATTCGTCATGTCTGGTGGCCTTCCGTCGACGTTCCTAGATTGCTAATTTTGGTGTTGCGATCCGAAGTTGTGTTCTCGGATAATAGACATTCTGATGCGGCCGACTTGAATGTCGAAACGGCGCTCTGATACTCGCAGTACATATTTGACGGTGAAACAATCAGCGGGCTATTTATTAAGTGTTCAACGTTTTCTCTAGGAATCTTTTTGTATGATTTTCGATTTGGCAATGCCCTAGCTAGATATTTAAATAAGGGCTCTAGTTATCATATTAAAGATATCAGCGTAGATCTGAGACATACGTGAGGTTCTATGTTACATCTAAATCAGAAGACAAAATAAAATGATAACTATTCTCCTATAGGTACAATAATAAATATGGTAGAGACTACCTCAATATTGAGACGAGAATGAATCTATAACCTCGGAATTCAGATAGGTACTCGGAGCTAGCTACACGACCTTGCACGGAGTTTCCTCATTGGGATCAAGAAGCAAATGGACACCCGCCTCGTGGGAGTGTGGGGGGGGGGGCGGCCGTGGCAGCCGTGGCCTCAACGAATTGCCGCAAGAACGTTCTCCCAGCGATGTCAATAACTACTTGACAGAGTCTGAGGGCTGCGGCGCGTGACCGCTGGCCGAACTGTGGAGACAGGCAGTTGTTCTCTTTACTCCGTTAGAAATCGCTCGACGCAAATAGGGCAGAATGAAATGCATACCTGACAAAGAGTGGGAACTTTTCCACGGAGGCGAAGAGCATGTCGTCTTCCGGAGCCGGTATCATTTGGAAGATGTAGAAGAGCGTGATGCCGAGAGTCGCGAGCAGAAAGAGGTTGGCCACGGCCGAGAAAGGTACCAGGAACTTGAGATTGCGGATCTGGCCCAGCAGCACCAGGGGCACGAGCAGCAGCGCGCAGTAGATCTTCACGTCCCAGTTGTCCTCCGGGTAGTACTCTCCCACCACCTGCAACAGACAGGCGTCACTATTCGTCACTACCCGTCACTACCCGTCACTACCCGTCACCGTCACCACCCGTCCTGGCGCCGCTCGCACTCACCTCGTGGAAGGAGTCCGCGATGAGCACGACGTAGACGCAACTCGCGCCGATGTACGTGAACACCAAGGCCCAGTCGACGAACAACCTGCGGGAGGCGAGAGAGTTAGTCACAGTTAGCCTGGTCGCCGTGCACACGGTCAGCTTGCCGTGCAAGCCTGCTTCAGTGCTCACCTGAAGGCGCCGTCCCAGGGCCGGAGCGGCTTGGGCCCGAACCGGAAGGCCGCCCCGCAGGTCTGCGCGAAGTCCATAGAGGGCACCCTCGCTAGCCGGCACACGTCCCGCGAGATGGTCACCTGCACACGCAATTACAATACAATACTTCATCTTCTTCTCCTTTTAATCTTTTGTATGATGTTTCTGAAATGTTCAGGTATTATATTTTTTTCTTATTTATTCAAAAAAGTAGGGGAGCACGGGTAGAAGTGAGCCATGGGGAGGAGTGAACCATTTACCATATTACTGTGAAACACGATTCGAAACATGTTCAAACTTGACCAACGTGTCGCATACTCGTGCTCGTCCAGCACATCCAGTTGTCGCCTGAATCTCGTCACGGGTTCACTTGCTGACAGTATCGCTCGCGTTTTTCGACGCTAAAGTAAAATTTACGAACTTTTTATGAAGAGTTTGACACCTTGCTGTTTAGTTCTAAACAACGGAAAGTGACTCAAAAGTAAGTACTCAATTATATAGTACCTAGAACTGTGTGTTTGTGGTGCATATTACACATATATATTTGTTTGGAAATTATTTAACTTATGTTGGGTGCTTGGGGAGGACTGAACCAACTTCGATTGGGGAGGATTGAACCATGGTTCATTCCTACGCCGCAGTCACTTTAATCTAAAATATTCATTTTATTATTTATCCTTTGTGTGCAGGTAACAACAATGTCTCGAATACATAAAAGAAAAACAGAAAATGCAAGGACTACCGAAACTGAAAGGAAAAATGCACTGAATTTAATAAAGGCAGGAAAGAGTTTACAGAAGTAGATATCTTGTGCACTGTTACAGACAGAGCTATGCATATAGAAGAGTCCAACTCTTCCGCAACTCATCACATCATTTCATCTTCTCAAGCTGTCGGACAAAACGACATTGTTATCATAGCTGATCTGCCGCCATCATCTGGTATATTTGTTAGCCCTCAGAATTTCAAAGGCAGGAAAAAGGAGTGACATAAGAAAGGGAAGGAAAAAAGGTCGATCAATGATTGCTACGGATACTCCTGAAAAGGAGGAAATTATGAACAGGTCATGTAATGAAAAGCTGGCTAAAAAACCCAGAAATATTCATCAAGACTTGATGATCAGCGAAGATGAATCAGAAGAATAACCAGTATTACAGGATTCATCAGATTCAGATTGTGAATTTGAAGACTTAATTATTCAAGAGGACGATTTACATAATGATTTCAATGGAGATCCTGGTGAAAGGAGCTTCGTCTTAGTTAAATTTACTATTGCTAAAAAGTCTGATATGTACCATGTTGGGAAGGTATTAAGTTTTGATAATGTAAGACCAGAGATTACCATTAGTTTTCTGCGTAAAAATTGTATTTTTTTTATCATCCTGATATTTCTACGCTAGCTCTAAATGATGTTAGATTAACACTTCCCCAGCCAAGGTATTCAGGCACAACAAAAAGACAACACTGCCATTACAAATTTCCGGTTCAATTTGATTGTATTAACGTTCGTTGATTTTTTGTCTTTTTTTATTACCTTCATTAATTTGTTATAATATTTTAGTACTTATTTCTCTTCATTTTTACTTTGATTACATTATTTTTATATTACCTTGAGTGAAATAAATATTTAGGCTAAACATTGTTATACTTTTAGCTGGTTTTATTTTAATAATACCACCATCATGTAAATGGTTCAACTTAAGCCACTACTTGGTTCAATCCTACCCGTACACGGGTAGAAGTGAGCCAGTAGGTGTCTTGCTGTATTTACTCAAATTATAAAGAACTTAAACATATTATCAAATTATTTTTATTACCATCACATAAACAATAAACGTAGCTAACATAGGGAGCTTACTCTGCTGGTTTATCTTGTTTCCTTTCCCCAGAACAACGGTTTTAAAAAAAAGTGGTTCACTCCTACCCGTGCTCCCCTACAGCGGAACATAAAAGTAAAATGGGGTCTGGCACCCCCTTGTTGTTGCTGTCTTTATATGTAAGTTCCGGATGGACCAGCGATAGGCCCAGGGAATGTACGAGCGAGGCTGATAAAAGGGCGCCGTTACGCCCTATAACAGCCTCGGGTATGTGTCAGGAACTTCTATGGTCCTTTAATAACATATAACGTATAGATACCATAAGTAATAACATATAAAGTATAGATACCTACCTATACCTACTCATCTCCACTTGTACACAATGCAAGCTGGTATGGTAAGTCTAAGATATACAATTATTCGGTGTTAACGATATACGCATCAACGTTATCTCTAGCTTGTCATATCGTCAATACGAATGAAAACGTCTGTTTTCGAGTTTTAACTTTACAAATAATTTTAGATAAACTTGAAGCGGTAACACTGTAATACCATAATGACGATTTTTTTATGAATTATAACACTGTTTTTTTCCACTTTGAGAAAAGTAAAGAAACTCTCAAAAGTGAAAAAACGGTGTTTTAAATTTTTCGTCAAATATTTTTAAAAAAATCCAGAAAACAGTCGTTTTCATTCGTACCTATTAATGATTTAATATGGTATTGTTCTGCGCGTTTGTGGATCTGCAGAAAGCGTATGACCGAGTTGATAGGAAAAAACTTTGGAAGGTCTTGGCCGAGTATGGAGTGGGCACAAAACTGATACGCACGGTCGCATCCCTCTATGAGGGAAGCACCGCTTGTGTCAGGGTTAACGGGGCTGACACATCTTGGTTTGACATCCCCAAAGGTGTCAAACAGGGTTGTGTGATGTCCCCGTGGTTGTTCAATCTATACTTGGACAAGTGTATGAAAGAACTTGAAGGTATAGATGCTGGTACTAAGATGAATTGTTTGTCAGTCAGCTGTTTGTTATATGCAGACGACGCGACGCTGTGTTAATCGCTGACAGTAGAGAAAATTTGCCAGTCTTAGTGTCAAGGATGTATGAGGCATGCAAAAAGAGTGACTTGGTGATGAATGTGTCTAAATCTAAAGTGATGGTTTTCGAGAAAGAATAATGTATAACGATTTGTGATATATGTGCGATGGGCGAGAAATTGGAGCAAGTTACCGAATTTACGTATCTGGGAAGCATGTTAACAAGAGACTGAAAAATGGAGAAAGACATCGAAAGAAGAAGAAATAGAAATATATCCACAGAAGCAAAGATGGCAGTAACAATGGTGTTCTAGTGCCAACCCTCATGTACGGAAGTAAAGCTTGGAGCTGGCAAAAGAAGGATGAAAGCAGGATAAACGCCGTAAAAATCAGATCACTAAGAAGAATGTGCGGGAAAATGTTGTATGATAGAATACCGAACGATAAAATAAGAAAGAAATGTAAGGCAGATGACTGCATCATGGATAACATTAAAAAAGGATCCCTGAGATGGTTTGGACATATGGAATGAATGGATGAGAGAAGAATGGTTAAAAAGTTGTACACAAGCAGCGTGAGTGGAAAAAGAAGCCGAGGACGACCGAGAAAAACATGGCATAACCAAATTAATCAATTACTAAAAGGTGGTTACATTCGAAGTCGGAATAATCGACGTGCGTGCATGGTACGTATGAATGGTATGTATGAATGTAGAGGAATCCCGAGAGGTATGCCAGGACAGAGAATTGTGGCGATCCATCCTCTCTGCCTACCCCTCCCGGGAAATGGCGTGATGGTTAGTTAGTTAGTTAGTTTGTTCAAGTAACAATTTTTACATAGTATTTACCAACAACAACAACAACTAACCATCACCCCGCCAGAGAGAATGGACTGCCACACTACTCGATCCATACACTTTCATACAGCGAGTCATACACGCACGTCGATTCTTCCGACGTGTAGAATGCCGACTTTTAAAATTTGATTAATTTGATCATGCCAAGTTTCCTCGGTCTCCCACGACTCCGTACTCCATTCGCATCGTTAACGTATACTTTCTTAAACATTCTTTCTTCTTCCATGCGTTCCAAATGTCCAAACCAATCCTTTCATAATACTTTCTTCCGCTCTACATTCCTTCTTTATATTGTATCAGCATTTGAAATTGTGTCTTACGAGCATATCGTTTTACCACTAAAACTCCCCTGTGAACGGCCATTTATTTTCCAAGAAACTCTCAACCAGATTTTGGGTTTTCTCTTGCTCCTCACTAGTGATTACGTATATTGTTAACAATGTATAATTAAGACATATCAATTACATTCAGAGAGTTGTTTGGGGCGTGAATGGACTCGGTGATAGATATTTTGAATATGTAGTATTGATAAAAGTTGCTCCTATGCAGAAATAATTTCTATAATAACACGCCGACATGCGACATGCGACATCGACAGTGACATCACTGAACGTGAACGCACACCTCGGCCTCGCTACTATAATATAATACGAGTGTATCGCTATTGCCGCAAAGGTCGATTAAGTCTTTGAACGCCTTTTGCTGGATTCTATCATGTTTATTTTTATTACTATATTTACAAATATGTTAGGCTAATATACAATACATGCTTCAAAAATTACAGCGAAGATTCTAAAATTCTAAAATAAACAATGTGACACCTGGTAAGTAATTTAAACTTAAGTAGTGTTGTAGTGTACATTCGCACCGAAATAATGCTCCAACTATTCATCAGATGGAAAACATTCATTTTACTAAAGCACTTATTATAAGTGTCACATATTCGGTACATCGCAACGATTAGAGCATGATTGGTGCGATACGCAGGAAGATGGAATTCTTGTATGAAAGAAATGGGTATTAAGAGAGTTAAGTTGCCAAGAAGTTATCGTACACCCGATTCTAAAACGACGTCATGTCATGACCTACACCCAGCTTAACAGGTCGGGTACTGCAGAGTGAGATGATCCCCGAGCCCCCGCGAGGTGACACACGCTGCAGCGTATAGGTACCTATTCTAGTATAGGACCTACGGTATTGTACACTCTCACGCGCAATGCCATGGCCCAGAAGGCGGCGCGGCGCGGCGGAGTGGTTATTGAATATTAATCAGACCTCCAGGAGTACCGGCGGTAGGTACCTACCTACTGGACCTGGAATGCGCAGCATTGTTCGGTTCTTTCCATTTGCTCATTGCTCATCCTCTTCGCGTATTGAAAATTTGGCACATTTACAGATGTGCACTCATTTTGAATCCCAAGTGGATTATTAACTACGCAGTGTGCCCTTCGGCCATAGATTTCCGCAGATGTAGTGAAGTCACGCCGTCTAAGATGGGCCCGAGTAACCATTCTCAACCCATAAGTAATATTTGGTCCTACGTAAGCTTCGTTCTCATCTTACAGCTGTTCGTGACTTGCGCATGACTTGTAACGAATGATTTCACTCGGAGAACAAAAACAGCATTTCGGTCCACGGCAACCTGTTTTCTTTTTTTGCAATTATTATAATATTATCCGCGCCAACACTACCGCGCTCGGCGCCGCATCCGCACCCACACTCCCACACTCCCATACAGGACACGGGCCGCCCGACATTCGGTCCGCTCGCGCTGCGCTGCACTGCAATGACTGTTTTGAAACTATAATCGCGTTCTCTGTATACATCAATATGTGTACCTATGTGATGTCAACATTGTATTCGCAACTAATCACATGATCAACAATCGTCTTAGTACAATAATTTGACTCTGCAAAGGAAGATCACTGCTACGATGCGCCTATAGTAAAACTCCAGCCAGCAGCCAGCGCGGGTATAACAGAACAGCAAGCCCAGCCAGCGGATGAGCGATTTGCATTTTGCGAACGGAACTGGGCACAATGGGATCAGATTGAGCCGTGACGCGGGCGCGGGTTTGCCGCGCTCCATTGTGCCGGCCCGGCCAATCTTTCCTTCGCTCGTCACACCGTCACACCGCCACGCCACTCCGGGCTTAGTGCTGCCCTGCATAAGTATATGAAAGGAAAAGTTTACTCACAAGTATATGCACGCAGTAAGTACACACAAAACCGATGACCAGGGTCCCGATGGTACCCACTACGAGGCCGGAGTTCTTGAAGGCTAGGGGCATGGCCAGGATGCCCGAACCTAGTGAGGACTTGAGCAGATGGATCAGCGACCCGAAGTCCCTGGAAGAGTAACAGCAACGGCGTGAGATAGAGCAGCACATCAAGGAAGCTTCATAGTCAGAGCGAGGGAGAACTCACGAGTTGGGGTGCTCCACTTCCCGGTGCTCGAAGGGGTTATACAGGTCATCCTTCTCGGTCACCCCGTCCAGAGTGAGCGTGGACTGGAAGCCGGGGTTGTCAGTTAGGTTAGCTCTGTAAGATAAGCAACGGGGTGTTTAGGTACAATAACGCTATGGTCAGATTTTAGAGCACGTAATACTTAAACACCGACCAGGTCGGAGGTACTCACGTGGAGTTAAACTCGCTCATGCGCAGCGACGACTTGGGCGCCTTTTCCATTTTGTCCATTTTCTAATTAGTGACCTTACAGCTGCAGCCACGGTTGTTTCCTAAAAAAGGCAGGACAAATATTTTTATCAGCGCTAAGTATGCAAATACTAATATACCTAATATCGTATTATTTGACACCTCAGCCATAGCGCCGATCGAACTGATAATTTTGCTTTCTAAAATACAACGTGCGAATGCATACATGCCTACCTATTGTAAGTATACGTTTGTATTAACTCATACTGACACTTTTTCACGCGCGGATATCGCCTGGATTTATACAAATATTATATTATTATGTACTTATACTTATATTTGTACAAATTTTAAATTCCGGTCAAAATTCTTAAGAAGAGTGTTATAGTGGAACCGTGAAGTAAGAAATGTTACATCCAATTAAACAAATATGGCTAGAATACGGGCTCAATCTTTGTAAGCCCAGAAGCCTGCTGTACGGAAGCATAGCGGTGCACTTGAATTAATCACCCTCAGTATCGCAAGAATTATTCATACAAACATCATAAGGAAAAGCACCATAAAGTATGCGGCTAGTGCGAGAGTAAAGTAAAAGAGACTTTGAAACACAAACAGAATAAATTGTGCAACGACATTCTGCCTAATATTTTTACAGCCTTACAGTCCGATCGCTTGATCTACATGTTTTTCTGCGGGACTACCTCGAGGCCAAGCGTACACACATTCCCGTTACTTAGAAACATAAACGAATAGGGATGCATCGCTGAGAGATTAGTGAAGATGAGACCCATCTCCCAGAGATTTCAGCCTGACATATGGTACATGTATGATAATCAAGTGCAGTAATACCATTCGCCGGTGAAGTGGAAAGTGTGCGGTCTGAATCAGTCAGAATTGTATGCAAGCGACAGTTCGCGCGGCAATGTGCCGTCCTGACTGCTATACGTATACATGTATTTGTATCTGCTTTTATTCTACTAGCACAATTCGCAGGGATAGAACAAAATAAGTAAAGAAAATACAAATATCTCTTCGCAAACGGGATTCATACCGGTTATCATCGCAAGTTGCCGTATATTATGCAGGGAAAATTTCACGAAACCTTACTATGCTCCGCTTCTCAACAATTCCTTTTTACCTTCATATTAACCGGGGCTTCCAATTAAACATGAGCGATGAATCACAAAACACATAATTTATAGGTTAAGATGGACCTCCTATAACTTTATCCTGCTACACTTTTTTAACCGATTCTTTTCGATAAGATCCTCATCTCTCACATGACTGGAGCTACGAGTAGACTAGCCACAGCACAAGCGCTTGGTCCCGCCATGCGCCATGCCATTGCCGCGGGCAGCCAACTACTTGCGAGTGATTGGCGGGCTGCTTCCACCGTCCACCCTTCCCTGGCCCGCGCTGTCCAATGTTGGAGGGTAAGTACGCTCAGAAAAAAACATTTTATTTTGTATGTCGATTCTGATATGGGGGACTATTATTGTGGATTCAGAAGAGGAGGAAGCACAACTGTTACACAACATAAGAAATGGGAGTGGACTCCGGTTGAGATGTTTTAATAAATTGTATCTATTGATTATCCAAACAAATATGACATCTTAGATAAGCTGTAGTGTTTCGGACAAGTAGAGTATTGTCAGATCGTAGCAGAATAGTACACAGGTGTACGCGAGCAGGTAGGTACGCATGGAGATTGCAGCATGTCGCGCGGCCGTTATCTTGACAGATTACCCGAGTGCCTTCCTATCAAATAGGAGGTAATCCTAATAAATAACACCTTGTCAATAAAATCTTAAATGATTTGTTTGTCAATCTCAGTAATACAGTATACCCGTATAATCACGGGAGAACCATCGAGATAAGTAAAGTTATCTTATCCGCGTACAAGGCACTTGTACTTGTCTTATCAATCCTCAATTGTATTATTGTATTACCATTAGGAGTCACGACAAAAGTCAACTGCGGAATAGTGATTTGCCAACTGCCTAGATCTAATTTGCTCCTAGATAGTGTGTGCAGGAGCACAATATGATACTCGTATTATATTCTGCTGGTGGCAACACCTGCCATTAATACTCTGTCGTAAAGTGATAAAACGTTTACCGGAGCAAACAGCAACCTTAGTCAAACAATACATAATTCACGTATTATTCTCAGTGCTAACTTTACTGTCAATCTTTCAGTAAACATGCAATTAAACTCGCGAATATGACATAAATAATAGTTAGCGATTCAAATAATCATCACTTACGAGTACACCAAATGTTAATTCACAAGAAAATCATTTCTCCAATTAATCTAAGCTGGTTTGTAACGAATTACACCGATATACCTATTTGTCATATATTCGCTTTTTGGATATACGAGTACATTAGATTATACCAAGCTTTTCCAATGGAACACTTCGCAAACTCGGAAAAATAAACGGAACCCTTAGCTTATTTTTTAGGTTGGGAAATAATTGTTAAATAACATATTATACTATAATATAATATAAATATGAATAAATAAAGCACTCTTAATGTCTTCGATGGCTTTTAGTCCTCGGCCACAATGCGGTTTCGCTGTACTTCCCGAGTACCTACCTACTGAGATTGATCATCACTCGCCTTTCAGTGTGAAGTAGGTACGTAAAAAGATCTATTGATTGATTGATGGTTGAGGTATTAGTTTTCTAAATCTCCGTTATTAATTGATAATAGTAAACACGATTGTTTAGTGGTTTTGCTTGGATTTAATTTATATACAAACTGTTTCAGTTTGAGAACGCCCTCGCAAGGCGAAACAAATTTGTCACAATTTATGTAAATTAAATCCTAGTAAAACCATTAAATAATCGTGTTTACTATCATAAATTAAGTAAAAGATAAAACCTTTCCAAATGGTCGCGGAACAGTGGTGTTCCACAGAATTTAGTTTGGGGAACCCTGCATCGTAGTGTAATAACCAATCCTATTATGATAAAAGTGAGAAAAAAAAATGGATATGTGCTAACCTACGCTAACCAATGATGTTTTATTTGAATACACCCATAAATAATGTATATTATACCCAATAATCAGAGATGAATGAAATTACAGAATCATAATGTGTAATATTATATAAGACATATGTAAATGAATGTTGTTAATAGAAATTTCTTGGTAGAAGTTCATCAGTAAGTAATTCAGAAGTCCGTAATGGTCCAGAGGTGTACGTATTGAGGACGAACGTTGGTTATAATGTACATATGGGGGTCATCAGATCTATCGAGCCCATTCTGAAGAAAAATGGATTCAACAGAGAGCCGACTCTGAAGACAGGTCATCCTGGAGACATTTTGTCAGAAGGGATGACCCCACTTAAAGTGGGCAATCTTTTTTTTTTTTTTTTTTATGTACACAAAAGGTCGTTTGGACCCAATTACTGTATACAATTTTTATTTTTTAGCTATTATATTGATTCTCGTGACATGTGATAGGTAGCCAATCTATCGGCATTTTATTGTCACGTGAATTCTACACCAGACCCAAGACAGTGTGACAATCACACTGCCATCGCCGGGAATCGAACCCAGGACCTTCGGCATGGAAGTCAGAGCTCGTAACCACTCTGCCACGAAGGTCGTCGTTAAATAATATTAAGTATATCTAATTATTTTTATAATATTCTATATTTAGTTTTGACACGAAACTAAAGAACAAATGGAATAAAACTAAATTCATACTTTGCAATAATTCGTATTATTTTTTGCTTATACGATATATTATGATTATTTTGATTTAGTTGCATACCTGAACATATATAAACGGTGTAATTTAGCCAATAAGCAATATGTAATCACAATAAACACCTTTAAACTTTGCATACGAGTAAAGTATACCCGTAAACGGTGCACTCCACCTCTCACTACTAGTTCTCAGTACAAATGTATCATCATATTTGTGGTGATCACATAAAGCGCCCTCTGCCTTGACCGTATTACTGACCAGATCACGCCAATGAAGTACCAAACATATATCATACCACCAAGCAAGCGGCATTAGACCGCACTCTGTTTACATTATAACTTTCGATATTGGGACCCAGAATTACGTATAATAAATAATTACTAGCCTGTCAGTAGGACCCGTCCGTGACGCCGGCCGCGCGAAGAGCAAGGAGCGAGAGCGAGAGCGGGAGCGAGAGCGGGAGCGAGGAGCGAAGCGGGCGGCGAGCGCGCTGGCAGTGAGCGACTGCCGGACGGACGGTGCCCGCTCGCCGCCCGCCCGCTCCGTTAACCCTGGAGGGATGATCGCATACACCAATTATGTCTAGAAAGTTTCACGGAGCAGTTGACTTCGCGACAATCTCTTTACTCTATTTTAATATCCACACACGGGTAAGTACGAGTACTTCGGGTATTCTAAAGGGTGTACGAATATTTCATTAGCATTAAGGGGAGCAAACCCTTTACTTTTTTGGAATCGCTATTTTTTTATTATATTAACAGAGTAATCGCAATTAGTCACACCTTATACTTATAGTGGGTCAGGTTGCTGGTCGTAGCGCTTGGAATGGAACAGCCATTCTTTCGCAATACCTTTGTATAATATGTTTGCCCTATTAGTTTTGGCAGAGCATTTACTATATTTAACATTACGGAACTACTGTTACTTCGTATTAATAGGAGATTGCGTGGAACTGCATCTACACGAAATTAAAGTTGTCCAAGCAAGTCAGTTTAGCTGGAAAGTTTGTCGTGTATAGTTATTTTTTTAATCTGAATTGCCAAACTATCCTTAAAGAACTGGGAGATAATATTGCTCGAAAATATTGGAAAAAATATGTACCTTTTTTCAAATAAGTGCGGGGAGAAATTCAGGCCAAGTACAGAAAGTTATCGCTTAAAAAAAATTCAAAACTTGAAGATTACTCCATTACTTGGCGGTGAGATTAAACATCATCATCAGTGATGATTTACTTGAAATATGCTTAGGTGGTTATATCGAATATGCTTAGTAAAGTTTTAACGTGACAGACCTCCAAAGCAACTGCATTCTGGGCTAAAAATCATTAAAATCTCAGCCTAAATTGCTGCTGGGATATTTAATGAAGGCTGCACCGCCGTTCTGAGAGCTATGAATAAGTTATAAATATAATTGTTCCCATCAAAACCAAAGTTATCGACTTTCCATGAGGCGCGAGTAGCGAGGCCGAACCGGATGCGTCTTTCTGCGACAAAAGCAGCTCGTGCAGTTTCAATACTGCAGCAAGAGGAAGATTATAGAAGTTTATTAAATATGCTTGGGATCGCTGATTTATCGGTATGTCTCATTAAGTATATCGCGTTAATAAATTATTTATTTGGGGTGAGAGTTGTCGAAAAAATTGACGAAAATTAGAATATTTTTTTAAAAGCCTCCTTGTTATTTTATCACATATTTTTAAAATCATTTTAAAAGTTTTTCCTTCCGCTGCATATGTCTGCAATCGATTAACAAATATATTTTTTGTTTCATATTAATAGAAAATGCAGTACAAGTGCAGCACTTTTCGATGTCACGCGAAAGACGTCTGAAGAAATACCCTACAACGCCGCCATTTTGTCTTGTAAAAAAAAAGGTTTTCCTCTACTTCAGAGTTGTAATAAAATAATGTCAATATTTTAAAATGATGCGTTTATTTTATCACCTTAAAAATATCATAAAAAATGACTCACTTTTGGACGTCTGAAGGGTTGGCTTCCCTTAAGACTCACTTTACCCGCCACTACAAATAAAGTTATAGGGTATACAATCTGTAGAAATGGAGTATGGGCGTAGTTTGTTAGGCTGGGCATTACTTGCCGTGTTCATTTTACCAACAATCATATGAGAGAATACATAAATTACGAGTAGGTACCTATAAACAAATGAAAATCGTTTTCAGCTTAATAGTTGGGTG
>JAHDVF020000148.1:0-54633 GCA_022606425.2 Lepidostoma basale | reverse complement strand
GAACGGCGTGATGGTTTTGTTGTTGTTGTTGTAATAAAAACACTAAGGCAATAAGTTTTTTTTTTTATTAATTAAAAACAGTCAGCCATGTAAAATCAACGTCAGGTGATACTTATCAGAGATGAAAACTCTCGGCCCCTATTGCAAGAAAAACACAGAGACACACTCATAGAATCATATATAGGACATTTGATATCGATAGCCAATATTTGATAATGCCTTAGTAAGGCGAAACATGTCATTAAAATTAAATAAAACTTCTAGACGTTTTCGTTCCTATAAATTATTTAATATATAATTTTACATAATTGTTTCTTCTTTTTTCGGTGCCGGTTTCGCTAACGTTGGCGATCACTGCAGCAAAGGCATCTCAGTTCTGCGCCACTTGGAGCAGGTTCTGAACTCTTGTAATTCTTGTCCACTCTTTTCCACTTCACCTGTTCCACTCTTCCGCAGCCAGAACAGCTGCCTTCTACCAATTTCCCGACGTCCCTTCACTTTACCCATTAATATCAGTCGACGGAGGTGGTATTTTTCTCCCCTTAGCACAAGACTCAAATATGAGACCATTCTCATTTTAAACTGTTAAATTAAATGACTTTGTCTTTTGTATCACAATTGTATTTTCTTTTAAGCGACAGCTGTTTCATCAACCTACGTGATTTTTCAAACCTTATGTCAATTTGAATAATTTCTTTGATATAATTTTTATAGGAATAAATACACGAAAATTTGACATTTGATATATTATTGTTACACCTGATGATTGTCAATATATCGCACGTTGAAAACAAAAGTGACACTATACAAAAATCTCAATTTTTCTGTACGGTCATTTAAAGTTTTTGTGAGGTCAATAACTTGACTGTGAGTAGAAATATATCTAATGTTGTTGTTTTATATATTAGGTCCTAACATTTGAAATTGGCGTTTTGTATGGGAGAAACATAAAGTTTTTTTTTTAAATATAATATGTTTATTTGATTAAAGTATGTACCATTGCTATCTATGCACTTTTGCTATCTCATAGGTATTTCATCGATCCCTTTACTAAAAAAACCATTCGGACGGGAATCAATAAAATCTTTGAAGTCGGTTTGGACTGCCCCATCGGAGTTGAATTTTTTCCCTTGCAAGAAGTTATCCAAATTTCGAAAAAAAAAGTAATCTGTTGGGGCAAGGTCCGAAGAGTACGGTGGATGTCTTAGACATTCCAATTAAAGCTCTTCTAATTTGGTAGCCGTCTGTTGTGCAGTGTGTGGTCTAGCGTTATCATGAAGCAGCAGTGGCCTAGAGCGATTAACCAGCCTCGGTTGTTTAGCAGCTAGCTTTTCCATCATGGCTTGCAGTTGCTGACAATAGACATCTGCCGTAATCGTCTGGCCAGATTTAAGAAAGTTGTAGTGAACGACACCAGCACTAGTCCACCAAACGCTCACAAGTAACTTTTTTGGAGTCAATTTTCGCTTGGGGCATGGTTTGGCTGGTTCGGCAGGGTTCAGCCATTGCGATGAGCGCTTCCGATTATCATGTAGGATCCACTTTTCATCACAGGTAATGATTCGATTCAAAATCCCTTCATTATTGTACCGGTTGAGTAATGCAACGCAGCAGTCAACGCGCGTTTGTTGATTTGCTTCACTTAATTCGTGAGGTACCCACCTTTCAAGCTTTTTCACCTTCCCAATTTGCTTCAAGTGGATTAAAACAGTTTTATCACTAACATCGCAGCCTGCAGCTAACTCGGACGTGGTTTGCGATGGATCCGCTTCCACAATAGCCTTCAATTCTTCATTATCAACTTTGGTCCCCGGCCGTCCACGGGGCTTGTTCTGCAGGTCGAAATTTCCAGAACGAAAACGTTGGAACCAAAAACGCACTGTGTTTTCTTTTGCGGCACCGTCGCCATACACATCATTAATCCTTCGAGCCGTTTCTGCAGCACTGGTGCAACGGTGGAACTCTTACTCGTAAATAACGCGATATTTCAAGTTTACCATTTTGTAAACTGAGTGACTAAAAAAAACAATTGAGGAAAAAACAAATGAATTATAATTTTCGAAACACAAATACTTGAGTAAATAGCTGTATAAATTTGAATTTGGAATTCCCAACCAAAGAGAACATATTTGAGATCAAAGTTGCCAGTACGGCAAAACGCCAATTTCATATGTAAGGACCTAATATTAGTTTAGATATTATTCTATCAGAATCTAGTTGATTTTGATTTGGTTAATAAGCAGGCAAAACTTTAAATGACCGTACTGAAAAATTGAGATTTTTGTATAGTGTCACTTTTGTTTTCAACGTGCGATACGAGTATGTTGATGAAATAGCTGTCGCGTAAAATAAAATACATTGGTGATACAAAAAACAAAGTTATTTAATTAAACAGTTTCAAATGTTAAGGTATCATAGTATTTCGGCCAAAACAATGGACCATTCTTATTTTCACACTCGACAATAGCTCTCTTTTGGTTCTGGCTCTCTATAGTACGTCTGCATTACTGACCCTATCGGTCCGATGTACGGAGCATTCTGCGGTATATCCACATCTCGAACGCCTCCGAACGGTTCATTGCATTCATTTTTAGAGTCCAGAATTATTTAAGAAACAATAAATAAGTCATATCAGGTTTCTCCGGCATTGGATTCACTTAGTGGAGTCAGGATATTTTTCTTACCATCTCTCAATGAGGTGCTGTTCAGGACTAGAAGTCATGGGATTACAGTTAGATCATTTATTCCCCTCTACGGTTATTTTATGAAAAAAGATTATCAGTGATGTTTCTTTACAAATAATAATAATCGTCTTATATGTTAAGCAAAACTTACTATATTGTATTTTTTTGTTATGCTTCATAAAGCATTTCAAACTTATAAATATACATTTTAAATCGGTTTTATGTCCGGAGTTAAATTTACTCACAAATGTATTCCTGCATAATATTCTTCATTACAATATATTTCAAACCGCGTTTGAAAATTCTTTATAATTTATACAATTGTATATTTTTAATCGCTTTAAATGTGAAGCAAAACTTACTTACGACGTATTCATGCACAACCTTTGTTATATTACACAAAGCATTACAGTCTTCTTTTTAATTGATTTAAATGCATATTTTTAATCGATGCATATGTGAAGCAGAATTTAATTAATTCTCTTTGTATTTCTAAATAACCTTTTTTTTATTTTTCACAAAGCATTTCAAACTTAATAAGAATGAAAACGTCTATTTCATAGATGTTTTAGTACCGACCTTCGTGGCAAAAGCTAAAACTGTCACACTGAAAATTCCGGGTTCGATTTCCGTTGATGCCAGTGTTATTCTGTCACTATCTTGGGAATGACCTATTGTACATAAAATAAACAACAGTGACAACAAACCATCATGCCGTTTCCCCGCAAGGGGAGGCAGAGAGAATAGACCGCCACTCTACTCTATCCTGACATACCTCTTTAGGCTCCTCCACATTCATACATCGAGTCATACACGCACGTCGATTCTTACGGCTTCTAACATGACCAACATTAAAAAAATTATTCATTTGGTAATGCCATGTTTTTCTTGGTCTACCTCCACTCCGTATTCCATTTACATCGTTAACGTATACTTATTTAACCATTATTTATTTACCCATGCGCTCCATATGTCAGAACCAACGCAGCAATCCTTTTATAATTTTGTTCATGATACCTTCTTTCGCTCTACATTCCTTTCTAATATCAGCATTTGAGATTCTGTCGTACATTGTTGTACCATAATAATATTGTAATAATAATTAATGGGAATGACATATTTCACTATTCTAAGGCATTATCAAATGTATTGTACATTAAATATTGCCTTAGAAAGGCGAAACATGTCATTACCATAAATTATAATAAATCTTCTAGAAAATATACGTTTTCAATCATATTATTTATTTTATATGTAGTTTAACAGCATTATTCAAGAAACAATAAATACGTATCAATTTTTTTTATAATTTATGTAATTATATTGTTAATTTTTAATCATTTTTGTGAATCAAAACCTGCTCACAGCGTTTTGCTGCATAACCTTTGATATCATATTTCACAAAGCGTTTCAAAATTACCCAGTATACGGATGTATTACGCAAATGCTTTGTTTCTGAAAGGAATAAGGATGTCAATTTGAGTTGATTGTCAATTAATCTATGTAACATCTCACGTGTGGTCTCGTCGCATTTCAGCGACTTGCATGACACGACTCCGGCGCCTAATTTGGTGATTCCCAACCAGGTCACGAGTGGAGGACTCTAAGCGGGGCTCGCTGCAAGCTATGCTGGAGCAGACAGGTGACAGAATTTCTAATCACTGTCACATTACGACATCGACTGAAAATTCTGACGAAGATTCTACGATGCAGGGACGTGTTTTGAAAACGTGCTTACTAGGGTGTCCCTTATATGGGCATTTTTTTTTGGATTATTGAAACGCATACCCCCTAATTATATTTAATAGTCTACTAGTTACCTAAATGCAGAATTTTAACTTCCTACGTTAATTCTAACCCGTGCCGACTTGCCTTCAAAGTTTTAGAAAATAGCTGCTTTAAGTGTCTCTTAAATGTAGTTGTAGATGATCACTTAAAACCATTATGTTAAATAAATATTGACGAAAACACATATTTATATAATGCTTTTCTTGTAATTATCAAAAAAGATCCAAATTTATATTTATTTATTTGGATATTTCCTCTACAATGCCTCTTTTTTTACAGTCTTGGTAAATTTTTCTATGTTATTGCACACAACATAATATGAACTGCTTAACTGCTTACATAAGCACAAACTTTTTGGTAAGGTTACAAATTTAATGATATAAATTTAAAATTTTGATAGGAAACCATTGCTTGGTGGTTTGACATATTTAAAAATAAAATTAAACACTTATTCACTTAGTATAAACCACTTTATTTGAATGCCAATCAGTTTCAATCTGTAACGAGCTTCCTTAGAGCTTTACACAAACAGTTTGTGTATAGCCTTGAGGAAGCTCGCTACAGATAGAAACCGGTTGGTGTTACTTACTAAAATAAAGTGGTCTATACCAAGCGAAAAAATATTAAATTTTATGTCTTAACTTTTATAAAACGTATGTTTAAATTATTAAAATAATACCGTCTTAGTACATTCATGAAATAATTAAATTTTGCTTTAAAACAAATTCCAAATATTGTATTATAGTTTTTATAAATTTCGAGAAAAATACGCTTCTGACAGATGCTAAAATGTCCAATCGTTGTCTCAACATTCACGTAAATCTGTATAAAAATTAGTTTTTCTAAGATAATCAAATGATTTTACTGAAATTTTTTGATGGGCGATTATTTTAAATAATTTTATAATATATTTTAAATTTTGAAGATGCTTCACAAAAACTCCCCGGGTCTAAAATTAGATAATTTGGAAGCGTTTAAAATTAAGAAAGCCCTTAACAATAATCTATTCCTTAATTATAAATCAAACTTATCTTCCCCATAGTCGCATTTTAGCCATGTTCCCAAAAATATTTTAGAATATACCCATAAAAAATAATTAACTCCCCTGTGCGACATTAAAATCTGAATTAGAAATTCTCCATATTTTTTCCCTAATGGGCATGACTCACCGTTCTAATATTATATTCGTCCTCGCGCACCCTTTATCCTACCCCTCTTTCTCCCCTCCATTTTATATTTCTTTCTTCATATGTTGTTATCTTGTTAGTATACTTTCTCACCCTGGCGATGCTCTGGCGGGAGTGAAACCCTACTTAATAAGGTGGTGTAGATACAAATACTAAAAGTGTATTCTTATTTTATTTAATAATGTCACACCACAAATTAAGTGCTTCATACGAAATTTTTAAAAAATTAGTCAACAATGTTAGAAATAGCACAATGAATGGAATATAAATTTTATCGCAAATTCACGTTATATTTAAATATGAAATAAAATAAAAAACATTTTAAACTAAATATATGGAACGGTGTAAGAATGAAAAACTATTAAATTAATATTGTAATGCTATGGATATTGCACGAAATAATTAATAATTATTACTTTAAACTATGCTAATACCGCGACGTTTCATTTTATTAATGGATAAATTATAATGGGAAATTGTTGGGTTTTCCTACGGGGATGAATTATCGTCACATTAAGGGTGTAACATCTGAACAAGCTATTTACAAATTAGTAGAACTTATTTAAAACAGGGTGGTAATTGTAATGAGTAAAATGCTTCTCTTTTTGAAAATATTAATGTTGACAATTAAAATTTCTTGTAAGAATAATCGAATGATTTTACTGAAATCTCTTGATGGCAGTTCATTTGAAATAATAATAAAAGAAACATTTGTTTTTTAATAACTTTCTTCCACTTTTGTCTTTATTTCGACAACGAGTGGTTTCGCCAGGATTGCTGGCATCGACAGACTGCTGACATTGTTATTAACTGACTCCTTAATGTACATATAGATTACATGAAGGGATTGAACATTTACATAATTTAAATATTGACATTAAAGTTATTTAAGAGAAATCTATTTTTGATACAATGGGATTTGAATTTATTACAACTGATATATTTATATACAATGTCAGAAAAATTTATTTTTTTATTTTTAATATTAATGAAATTAAATATGATATTCATTTTGGTCCGGTGGTTGGTCTTACCTTGGGTTTATCCATCCATTCGTCCATGTTTAAAACCGGTCGCTGTCGAAATAAAGACAAAAGTGGAAAAAATTATTAAAAACATACATATGTTTATTGTATTATTTTACATAATTTCATTGAATTATTTTTCTTGGTAGAAGTTCATTGTAAATGGTGTTAATTTTAGAGGTACAAAATACATATTCAAATTGAAAAAAAAGGAATTAAAGAAATATAATTTTTTATGATATTGCCTTTATTTAATAGATAATTTTATGCCATTATTGTTTAAATAAGATTTCGGGCATACGAGCGCCACGGCTAGCTCGAATGAAGCGCAATCGTGAAGTCCAATCCACTAGAGTATTCGTGGTGCGAAAACGATCAATGGTCTTCCGAATAACTTGCTCGGATGGACGATTATGTCGACCGTAAATTGGACGAAGTGCACGATAAGTTTGGCGAACCGAACCATGATTTTCAAAATAAATTTGCACAATTTGCAAGCGCTATTCTGAAGTCAGTATATTCATGACTACAAATAAACTGTTAACGTACTGACTTAAAATCCACTGTTAACTATCAAATTGACAGTCTGTAGAAACAATGTTGCTAGTTTAAAACCCAAACCTCTAAAAAAACACGCTTTAATTCTAATCTCTTCCATTTCTTATTTTTAATTAATTGAAAATACTTAACACTTATGACAGTATTTGTGTGACCAGGTTGCTTATTAAATTGTTATGAAGTACATGGGTACCCAACGAGGAACAATACAAATTTAAGAATCAATAGAATATTTTCAAGGGGATCCGAAAATACATTTTTACAAGGATTTAAAATGATTTAATAACTTGCCGTAAGTTATGAAAGACTCACAAGTTCTGTAATCAATATACAGTGTATACCCGGTCGCAATTTTAATGTTTTTTTTAATTTTTTTAAACTTTCTTCTTAATGTGTATTATGCCTTTTGTGTTTTATTGTATGTCAAGAATGTACGAAGGATACAATAAGTATGACCATATTATGAACTTGTTAAAGACTAAAGTTATGTTTTTTTTAAATAATAACGTATGACGGATTGTGACATAAGTGCGAACGGTGAGAAATTAGAGCAAGTTACCGAATTAATTTATCTGGGAAACATGTTTACAAGAGATAGAAAAATGGAGAAAGATATTGGAAAAAAGGTTGGAGCTTGAAACAAAATAAATTATGCACTCAAAGTCATTACCCCAAATAGAAATATATCGACTGAAGACAAGATGGCAGTGCACAATGGAGTTCTAGTGCCGACCCTTACGTATGGAAGTGAAGCTTGGAGTTGGTAAAAGAGGGATGGAAGTAGAATAAATGCCGCAATCGTTAGATATTCTATCGTACAATGTATGATAGAATATCAAATGATGAAGTAAGAAAGGAATGTAAGGCAGATGAATGTGTGATAAATTAGACGGCTTGGACATATGGAACGAATGGAGGAGGGAAGAACGGTAAAAAAGATATATACAAGTAGTGTGAATGGAAAAAGAAGTCGAGGAAGGCCAAGGAAGATATGGCATGACCAAATTAATCAATTACAGAAAGACGGCCATGTTTAAAGTAGGAAGAATCGACGAGCGTGCATGTCACCATAGAAGAGGCGCGAGCTTAATGTCAGGATAGAACAATGTGGTGATCCATACTCTCTGCTTATTCCTCTGGAGAAACGGTGTAATGGTTAGTAAGTTTGTTAGTTAGTTAGTTTGTTTTAACATATATAATCATATGTGTTGTATTAAAAAGGTTATATTTTAGTTGTAAGAAATATATTTTTAAAAATTTGGAGCAAGTAGTTGAGTTCGTGTATTTAGGTAGTATGTTTACAAGAGATGGGCGAGTGGAGAGGGATATTGAAAGAAGGGTTGGGGCAGGCAACAAAGTGAATGGTGCACTTAAAGTTGTCATCGCAAACAAAAACTTATCCAAAAAAGCTAGAATGGCAGTGCACAATGGTGTTCTTCTACCGACCCTTATGTATGGAAGCGAAGTATGGAACTGGCAAAAGAAGGATGAAAGTAGAATAAATGCAGTAGAAATGAGATCTCTTAGACGAATGTGTGATACTCTGTGTATGATAGAGTGTCGAATGAAAATATAAGTGAATGCGGTGCGAATGATGGTGTCATGAACAAAATAATGAAAGGATCATTAAGATGGTTTGGACATATGGAAAGAATGAATGAAGAAAGAATGGTAAAAAAATTATATGTTAATGATGTAAATGGTACCAGAAATAGAGGAAGATCAAGGAAAACGTGGCACGATCAAATAAATCAAATATTGAATGTCGGCCATGGAGGAGTCAGAGAAATCGACGCGCGTGCATGACACGATGTATGAATGTTGAGGAAGCGAGAGAAATATGTCAGGAAAGAAAGGTGTGGCAGTCCATTCTTTCTGCCTACCCCTTCGGGGAGACGGCGTGATGGTTAGTTAGTTAGTTTTTTTCTTCTTCTTCTTTCGGTGCCGTGTCAAGTCCCCCCAATGTTGGCGATCACTGCAGCAAAGGCATCTTTATCCTGCGCCACTTGAAACAGGTTCTGAACTCTGGTTATTCCTGTCCATTCTTCGATGTTCCGCAGTCAGGACAGCTGCCTTCTACCAACTCCCCGACGTCCCTCCACTATACCCATTAATATCAGTCGATGGAGGTGGTATTTTTCTCTCCTTAGCACATGACCCAAATATGAGACCTTTCTAATTTTCACTCTCGATAACAGCTCTGGCTCTCTGTAGTACGTCTATATTACTGATCCTATAGGTCCACGGTATACGGAGCATTCTTCGGTATATCCACATCTCACAAGCTTCCAACCAGTTCATTACATTCACTTTCAGAGTCCAAGTTTCGCAGTCATATAGTAGAACAGACCATATTTATTCTTCTTCTTCTTCTTCTTCGATGGTCCTACAGCCCATATAGAGCGTTAGCCTCCAGTATTCTTCGCCTCCAACTCCTCCTGTCCTCCGCTTCGACCCTCCAATCTGACACTCTTAACAATCTTGCCCCATCTCTCCCAACTTCATTCTCCCATTGCATCCCATATTTTTTATAACTAATTAAATAAAATAATAAAAAGAGCATATAACAAGTATCAAGCGTAGGTTTAATCATGAAAAGACAAGTCTCAAAATACTTTAATTAAAATTCTGTATGTGCTACACCTTTGAATATACTTAATTACCTCATCAAGGGCTTTGTGACATAAAATTCATTCATTTTCGCACATTCACGAGATTAATATTGGTCTAATTGTATTATAAGAGCTCCCCCAAAATACGTATTCTTGAAATGAATAATACATACATAATGTGTATTAACTTATGTCATCTCCATGTGCCGAGGATTTGTTATTACAGAGGGGAGTCTTAAACCACATTTAAAACCATGTTTTTCCTCTTAAGTATTCAGTATCGCATATACGAAATATTCCTTATTACGGAATATTAACTAAGAGAGCTCTCACATTTCAAATTTATTATATTTTCTTCTAAATTTGTGTTGTGAATTCGCATTTAAAAACTTTTTAAAACATTGTATTTTCACAATTTTTTTTTTCACTTTTCATAAACATTTTCATTTTCATTTTTCATTTATTTATTTTAAACATATATCAAGCATTACAGAATTTTTTTTCTAATACACTAAAGATACAAGTTAGGGATACACAATAATAAGTTATACATAATCTATATAAATAAAAGGCGACCTTCCGGGTGTGTGCGGACTATTTCTGAGGTTATTCCTGAGCTGATCGTTTTGAAATTTGGAGAATGGACTAATTGGAATTCAGCGGTCGTCATAGGCATATTTTTGTTATTAATCGAGCTCTAATTAACTTTATAAATTAATCAATTAATTGAAAATTTTCGTAGTGCAAACGAATATAGACCTTAATGTTCGTATCACCTGAGTATCAATCTTTTTGAGTCTATATTCGTTTGACATGGTCTGGAGAGAATTCAGTCTCCATGTAATTTTGTGTAGTGGCAACAATGTGTTTTTCTTTCTGACAGTCCAATATATTGCGTTTTACTTTGGGATGTATAATACTTAATACGTTTTACTTATTACGTACTAAAATAATTGGTTGTTTAATTGGTACAGTCTATTTTATTGGCCATATTTTAATGTACATTAATGTAGACAGGTAATTATGCTTCCAAATTTTGGCGAGTATAATTTTTACGCGTCATTTGAGGTTATGCACGAAATCTTATTTTTCGTGTGGCTGAAACTTATTCGTTTCTCTTACGTTCGACGGTGATTACTTAATGATATTCGTTTTCTAGAATTCTAGCCGTTCGATTGGTCACGTGGTCTCCTGTCAAAACGTAATTTACGTCGTAATATTTTGTAGGTATACTTATATTTCTAATTCATATATATCTTCAAGTTATTCTATTTTGCCGTTGAAATGAATACATATTATATTTCCGCATTAAATATTTCAAAGTTATATTTCGGAAATTGTTACATTACCACAGCAACGGTAAGAAAGTTCTAATGATATACAATATCAATTTATTCGTTTTACTTACGTGTCATTTTAGGTTATGACGTTTCGTAGTGTAATTATTAGTTATTTAATTGGTATAATCTATTTTAATAATGTTATTTTAATGTAAAATAATTCTGGCAGGGCGAAAATCTATATCTTTGGGATAAGATATTAAGTTTTGATAAAATAATTCAGAGCCTGGTGTGAGAGACCACTGTCTAATGGGGATATTTTTGTATTGGGATTGAAATTATTTTGTTAATGAGCCATATTGGTGCATCTGCATGTTGCAATTCTACTTTAATATGAAGAAACTTGCTTCCGTAAGTTGTTTAATATTTATATTTCTAATTCATAAATATATTTTCAGTTTCTTCCATTTTGCCGTTTTCTTTATACGCATACTTTGGTCAGGGAAATTGTTACATTACCACAGCAACGGTAAGAAAGTTCTAATGATATACAATATGAATTACAATATGAATGAATGACACAATTCTTATGACTTTTTCCGTTTATTTCTAGGAAAATAAAGTAACGGATCAGAGATGGGACGAAAATTACCGATGCAGCGTGCAAAATAACTTCGTTAAAATGGAATTAGATCAATCAAACAACGGATGATCAGTGAATTAGATGTACCCTGGAGTGGCGAATGAAAACCGGCTCATTTTTACATTACACATAAGCTACTTTTAGTAGTTTTCATTCATATATGAAAATTCCATTATTAATTTCAGGTAAAGTTTTTAAATTTACAGTTTATAGACAATAATTAAGCACATTCCCAAACGTGCCACCTATATATCTGAATTTTGTGTTGCTCGGGCTGCCTGAAATATGCTTCCTGCACGCCTCAGATGCATTGACAAGCCGACAGACTTTAATTCTCACCTAAAAACCCACCTTTTCAAATTATCGCATAAAATGGTAACAACGGTTGTCTGTATATCAATAAACAATATTATATCACATTTGCACAAAACATTCATATGTTTAGAGAAACAAAATTCTTGATTTTGTTGTCCATGAAATTCACATCAGAGCCAATAAAGTAAGTTTCTACGATCGTGATTTCGCTGTTGTTACATGCACCTTTCATGACTAAAAACATTGTCAAAGCGCCCTTGAGGTGAGCTATTCACGAAAACGGCGATTATCAGTTCCGTAAGTTCAATGTTTATATTTTGATATGTACAGGTTTAAATTTTGAATTAATTGGTTTATTTTGTGTATATAAGAATATAGACAATTTATATGAAGGAGTCTGGTTGTAATGAATGCTTTTGTAAAATTTTTGTTATTTCTTTAGCACAATCATAACTGCATTGATTAGCATAGTTTTTGGTAGTTATTTTTGCCGTTCAGGTAAAGTTTCTAAAATCTCCTACATATAATATTAACACATTTCCACGCAACTCTTGCAATGCTCGATCAAGAGCCTCGAGTATTTTTTTTAAATATACTGCTTAGTGAACACTTGGAATTCATTAATTGTATGGAAGTTGAAAATTTGCCATATGCGCCTCTTCGATGTCCGCCTTATGCCAATTCCAATATTATTTTTTTTTATTTCTAGGAAACAATATTAATTAATCAGAGATCGGAATGGAATCGGTCATATAGCAGGGACAACGGATGATAAGATGCACCCTGGAGTAGCGGGCGAGTAACAACTGGCAGAATTTTGAATGGTATTGCGCTATTTTATTAATGTTATTTAATTATTATGATTTTAATTAGTTATTTAAAATACAATTTATATGACATTTGATGAATTCAAACATAAAGGTGTTCTTTATACGCGTACTTTGGTCAGGGAAATATTAAAATTACCACAGCAACGATAAGAAAGTTCTAATGATATACAACATCAATTTATTCGTTTTACTTACGTGTCATTTTAGGTTATGACGTTTCGTTGTGTAATAATTAGTTAATTGGTATAATCTATTTTAATAATGTTGTTTTAATGTAAAATTGTTCTGGCAGGGCGAAAATCTATATCTTTGGGATTAGATATTAAGTTTTGATAAAATAATTGCCTGGTTGTGAGAGACCACTGGTCTAATGGGGATATTTTTGTATTGGGATTGAAATTATTTTGATAATGAGCCATATTGGTGCATCTGCATGTTGCAATTCTTCTTTATTTTCCATTCCACTGAGTAATTCCAGCAGCACACATACCCAAATACACTATGAGTTACTTCAGCTGTTTTAGTTTTTCTCTGAAAACAAATCCTGTGATAGGTAAACATATCCTTATATGCAGCATTAGCTGCCTCAGTTAGAAGAGTCCAGTAATATTCCATTTTTGACCATTAAATTCTACATTATGCTGAGATTTAAAATATTCAAAGATAATGAAATTGATTTCAGGTTATTTCATTTGCTTGAGGATGGGAAGACAACGCAGAAGATAATGGATTGCGCATGTGCAGAGGATGGGGAAAACAACGCAGAAGATACTGGAGTTCGCATGTCCAGAGGATGGATCCCACACTTCGATATATGCGTATCACAAGACAATGTTGTTATCTTTATGAACTAATTTGGAATGGTATGTACAGGTTTAAATTGGATTAATTGGTTTAATTCGTTACATAAGAATATAGACAATTTATGTTTACTACTCCATGATACATTCTCATCTGTCTTACCTTTCCTGTATTTGGGGCTTTATTACAAAGAAGAAAGCTAATGAGATTCAGGTGATCCAAAATCGGGCTGTTAGAAATATTTTCCGTCTACCGTGGTACACTCATGTAAGGGCCCTATATTCTCAGACGAAAATAATTCCATTTCAAATCCATCCAAAATTAGAGATCACTAAAACTATAATACAAATAATAAAGTCATCAACGCGCTCTAATACTCGACCAATATTCAATACGGACGTACACCAACATGATACGCGCTCACAGAATAAGAAGCATTGCGTTCAACTAGATTCGGTGTAAAATCCTTACAATTTATAGCCTCTACAGAATTTAATAAACTCCCTAATGATTTAATAATGATGTCGAACCAAAAACTTCAATCTGATCAACTTAAAAGTAATTTTTACATTACATTTTTACATTTTTACATTACACATAAGCTACTTTTAGTAGTTTTCATTCATATATGAAAATTCCATTATTAATTTCAGGTAAGGTTTTTAAATTTACAGTTTATAGACAATAATTAAGCACATTCCCAAACGTGCCACCTATATATCTGAATTTTGTGTTGCTCGGGCTTTCACAGTAGTAGGTTCGTCCGCCTGAAATATGCTTCCTGCACGCCTCAGATGCATTGACAATCCGACAGACTTTAAATATCACCTAAAAACCCACCTTTTCAAATTATCGCATAAAATGTTAACAACGGTTGTCTGTATATCAATAAACAATATTATATCACATTTGCACAAAACATTCATATGTTTAGAGAAACAAAATTCTTGATTTTGTTGTCCATGAAATTCACATCAGAGCCAATAAATTAAGTTTCTACGATCGTGATTTCGCTGTTGTCACATGCACCTTTCATGACTAAAAACAATGTCAAAGCGCCCTTGAGGTGAGCTATTCACGAAAACGGCGATTATACAAATTAAACAAACAAACAAACCATCACGCCGTTTCCCCACAGGGGTAGGCAGAGAGAATGGACCATAACACTACTCTATCCTGGCAAACCTCTCTAGCTTCCTCCACATTCATACAACGAGTCATACACGCATGTCGATTCCTCCGACTTCTAACATGACCAACCTTTAAAATCTGATTAGTTTAATTAATTTGACAAATTAATCAAATTAATCAGATTAAAAGGTTTTATTAGTTTTATCGTTTTTGTAAAGAATTTTGACAGGTGTAGAAATAAATTTTTCATTTGTTCCAATGACAATTTGAATCATTTCTTCAATATTATTTTCAAGTTCTTGCTGGTTAAGTGCCTTACTACAGATAATTTAAAAAATGGTGGATACGTGTAACATAAATTAAATAAACACAAATGTCCGGATCGTCCAAGTCAACATGTGCAACATCGAAAAAAACATTATGTGTTATTACATTATGTGCTAAATTAAAAAACAGTGGATACGTGGAACATATTATAAATTAAATAGACAATATGTGCACCGTCTAAAAAGAACATTTTGTGTAAAATTATTTTTATTTTGTTATTTTATTTTATATCATTGTATTTTATATTATTTGTTTTAGATTTATTTTGTGGGTGTTGGACGATCGAAGTGTGCGCGGGAGATGCCTATTGGTGGCGATGAGGTTCGCAACCCATCACACCGCGCCTCCCGCGGGGCGAAAAGAGAAGGATGGAGTGCCGCATCAGTAAAAGTGTGACAGTCCATTCTCTCTGCTTACACTTTCGGGGAGACGGCGTGATGGTTAGTTAGTTAGTTAGTTAATTTGACAAATTAGCCTAATTATTATTATTATTATTATGCATATAGCATGAACTGCCTTTTATATGAAGAATATCTTCAGCAAACAAGTGAAAAACAGTTGTAATTCATTCATTGTATGGAAATTTAAATTTTGCCTTATGCGCCTCTTCGGTGTCCGCCTTATGGCAATTCAAATTTTTTTTTTTTAATTCCAGGGCCCAAAATTGATGAATCAAGGATCGGACCAAAGTTGCCGATGCAGCGTGTAAAATAACTAATGTTTAAATGGAATGGGATCGGTCATAAAGCAAGGACAACGGGTGATAAGATCTTCTGGCCTGGAGTGGCGAAAGAGAAACAGCTACACAAATTCTGGCAGATCACAAGCAAGATGGTCTGATGACATTAAACGAGTGGCAGGAGGTCAATGGCGCAGAGCGGCGAGGGATACAGTTGTGGAAGTCGGGAAGGGAGGCTTTTGTAGTATTATCATCTATATTACTATTCCACGCCAGCGGACTCGCAGTGCCGAAATCACGATCGTAGAAACTTACTTTATTGGCTCTGATGTGAATTTCATGGACAACAAAATCAAGAGTTTTGTTTCTTTAATATAATGAATGTTTTCTGCAAATGTGATATAATATTGTTTATTTGATTATTAAATTTCATATAAAATATTCAAAAAATAGTTTTTCAATTACCTTAGTAATATGTATTCAAGTTTATAATTCACAGCGAGTTTGCTTGGATTGAAACTTTGTTTTAAAGATATAGACACACATTTTTGCATCCATACACATGGCATTTAATCCAATAAATAAACGAATTGTTATTGAACTTTAATTGTATTTGTTGAATATATATTGGGTTTATTTATGTACTCGAATTTAGCAATAGCGAAGCGTTGCCGGGTCAGCTAGTTAATTTATAAAAGTAAACACGATTGTTTCGTAGTTTTACTAAGATTTAATTTATATAAATTGTGACAAATTTTACACCAGGCCAAAGACAGTGTGACAATCACATTGACATCGACGGGAATCAAACCCGGGACCTTCGGTGTGGTAGTCAAAGTACTAACCACTCGGCCTGTATGAAAGTAAAGCATTGAACTACCATAAGGGTAACATAATAAGGGTTTGAAACTTTGATAGAATTTCATTGTTAACAGTCATTTCTGCTTTCATGACAAATTATTAAAATTAAAACAATTGAATTTACCATTATGTTATAAGATGGAGCAGACAGTGAAAAGGGACTGGTACGGGCATGTTCAAAGAATGGACACCACCAGACTCCCCTATATTGTACTACATAATGAACTTCATGGGACCTCCCAAAAGATGGAAGTACAGCTGGGAGTTTACCTCACAGGAGGAGCAATACCCCGGAGAACAGACCACATAGGTCTACAACAAGGAATAAGAACAATAATAATAATTTACCATTTAGTACGTGGACGCTGACGCTGGCTGGGTTGGCATTGGATGGCACGCAGGTATAGTTGCCAGAGTCGCTCAGCGCCGCCTTGGTGACCAGCAGCTTGCTGGTGGTGCCTCCTTCCGTCTTCTCCGTCTCAAGGCTGATGCCGCCCCGCGGGGAGTCGAAGTCCACCACTGAGCTGCCGTGGTACCTGCACAAAGAAAGAAACTCATTCAATCAAACTTGCAGCAAGGTTGTTGACCCCTGTACGGATATTCCCGTGCGTTATAAACGACGGTCGATAAAGATGGTAGATCATGTTGCAGAAATCATAAGCTATGTAAACAATTCTTTAAAGATGTTACGAATGTTTTGTTACGAATCATTATGAATTTCAGTTAAGTATTATTTAGTGTTTCTTGAACAATGACGTAAAACTCCATATTACATAATTATAACAAAGTGCACATTATGTGCTAAATAAAAAAAAACGGTGGATCCGTGGAACATAAATTAAATAGTCAATATGTGCACCATCTAAAAAGAACATTTTGTGTTAAATTATGTTTGTTTTGTTATTTTATTTTATATTATTTGTTTTAGATTTATTTTGTGGGTGTTGGACGATCGAAGTGTGCGCGGGAGATGTCTATTGGTGGCGATGAGGTTCGCAACCCATCACACTGCGTCTCCCGCGGGGCGAAAAGAGAAGGATGGAGTGCCGCATCAGTAAAAGTGTGACAGTCCATTCTTTCTGCCAACCCTTTCGGGGAGACGGCGTGATGGTTAGTTAGTTAGTTAGTTACAAAGTTTCTATAAATATTTCATTATTTTGTGATATCAAATATTAACTTATTGAAAGTTAAGGTATTAACACGGTGGAATTCCATAGTAATCTACTTTGGGAATTAAAAAAACATTGTTTAAACCACTTTTTAAATAAATAAAATATTAAAATACACGACATGTTTCAGAGGATACCTCCATCTTCAGGTGTAAAAATATAACAAAAAATAAACAAAGAAAGACTAATAAAAAACACATTTAAATTTCGATTCAAAAATTCAAAATTAAGATGGGCTATTTGTTATGAGTAGGTACTAAATTTTTTTTTAACAGTAAAATAATAAATAACATTAAAGTATGTTGATAATAACTTAGCGAGGTGAAACATATTTCTAGAAAACAGACGTTTCCGTTCGTTTTAATTGAGTTTACCTGCAAAACGCAGTCACTTTGGAAATCAACGTCTTTCATAATAGTGAAAGTACGTTCAGAACACAAATACTCTTGACTTAGGAGAGAATCTTGTCTCTCTAATGTCGAACCATCTATTAATATAACTAACTAACTAACCATCACGCCGTCTCCCCGAAGGGAAAGGTAGAAAGAATGGACTGCCGCACTTTTCTTTCCTGATATATTTCTCTCGCTTCCTCAACATTCACACATTGTGTCATGCACACGCGTCGATTTCTCTGACTCCTCACATGGTCCACATTCAATATTTGATTTATTTGATCTGCCACGTTTTCCTCGATTTTTCTCTATTTCTGGTTCCATTAACATCGTTCACATATACTTTTTTACCATTCTTTCTTCATTCATTCTTTCCATATGTCCAAACCATCTTAATGATCCTTTTTTTTTAACCATCATTCGCGCCGAATTCGTATCATACACACAGTGTATTATATTTATCAATATATATTATTATATTTAACCTGTTCTTGATATATGCTTTAATTTTAATTGATAAAATAAACTGATTTGATTTGTTTTTTGAATGTGTACAATACTTGTAGACAAGTACTGGATTTTACGCAATAGAGACGAAGATGTAAATTGTTTTTTGGAAACAGAATATGGTAGTCGAGGCGTTTACAGGACTTATGACCAGTTATTGGTTGGGTTAGGTTAGGTTAGGTTAGGTTAGGTTAAGCAATCGTAGGGTAGCGTAAGGTTAAGCGATCGCTTTATGTTAACAACATTCCCCATTCTACCCTTCTTAATAAAAAAATGCTACTACTATACTAAAAAAATGTGAAATGTTCTTAACATAGTAGCACATATACATCTTTCAAAACATTTCTCAGGCATGGTGGTCGTAGGAAGGGCGGAATGAGAAATGTTGTTAACCGTCGCGTTGCCATGTGGTAAATTGAGTTTCCACTGCCAATTTAAAGTTGATTTTCTTAAAACCTATGGACCCTAATATTATAAAAAAAATTGTAATCCTCCATTGAAGTGTTCTCAATATTTCGTAATAAAAAAAAAAGCAAAAAATTACTTCCTTCATCCCAAAAAAAAATATTTTCTAAGACTGCCCTCACCTTCATTCGTGTTAAGGTAGAATTTGTTTTGCTAATATTTACAACTTTATCAAAAGTGACAAATACTTACTCGCTGTTTTGAACGTATTATAAATTATATCTTTGGCTTTTTCAATATGTACGTAATAATACCGACTGTAGACGGAAACGCAGGACGCAACTTAATAATATCAGAACTGTGAAAATATTAACACTTTACCAAAAGGGACAAATATTAATACGTACTCGTTGTCTTGAACGTACTATACATTTTGCCTAGGTGCCTTTATCATACGTAAAATCTCGTAAAGTCTAGCCGCGCCGGTCGCCGCGCGGCGCTTGTCTATACTTGCGTGTCCAGTCACTACTCAGCTATGACGCATTCCATATCAGAAATCGCATGGTTCCAGAAAAAAATTAATAATGATATGTTTTTCAAATAATCCATGTATGTTATAGATATCGATCTATTCCTAATGAAATTCCCTACAAGATGACATAAATTAAATTTTGATTCATCTAGTCATATGCTTGATATTTAGATAAAGTTAGCGGTAAACTGAACTTACCACATGGGAGCAAGCGTTTTGTTTTGAACACGGTACGTTAAGGGTTAACATAAAGCGATCGCCTTACCCAACCAATGACAGGTCATAAGTCCATATTCTGTTTCCAAAAAAAACAAATGACATCTTCGTCTCTATTGAGATACAATAAACCCTTTAAAATGATTTGATTTGATTTGATATTGATTCTTCAACATTTAAACGTCGCATCGTATCATACACGCACGTCAATTTTTCCTCATGGGGCCGATATTTAATACTTGTTTGATTTGATTGTGCCGTATTTCTAGTTCCGTTTGCGTACATTCTTTACGATTTTTTCATTCTTTTCATGTTTCCAAAACCATCTCAATGACCCTTTCATTGTTTGGTTGATAAGACTTTCAGAATTAATGAAATTTATACAGTCGGTTGGGGTTCTGTGGAATCGTTTGTGTGCAGCCTGTATCTGGGGCTAAATACCCTGAACATTGAACTAAGGGAGCAAGAGAGCAGCGATTCTCTTTGAGTCGTGTTTGCAGCTCGGTCATGTTGTTTTACTTTGCGTGTTCCGACATGTTCATGGATAATGTTTATTTTCGTTACCCATCGCTACGTCCGCCCGTCCATCGACACCCTTCTAAACGTTCCCTCTAATGCAAATATTGTGAAGCTTGCGTTTCCCTGAATTGTAATTAGTTTAAATCAAAATGCGCAATAGGTTATTAACATAAATAATTGTATAGATTTTCACGGTTGAAAGCAATGTGTTTTTGGGATCTTGGGAAAATCCGCGTAGGATATGTGGTGGGTTATAAATGAAGGGTTTGCACATTTACTTAAAGAAAGCCTTAAAGAAGGAGACTGCAACGATCTCCGAAACATCGGGCCAGAAAGATGAGCTACATGGATTTTTGCAAGATTCCAAAAAACAGGTTGTTTAAATTACTTGATTTTTACAGTAACAGAAAAAGGTTTTAAGCCACTTCTTATTTAGAATTGCAAATTGGTAGGCTGTGTTTGTTAATTAATTAAAAAAAAATCATTAAAAAGTACACAATTTTTAATGGTTTTAAAACAAAATAAAATGTTTAACTAACTATCATGGTATCTCGCCGAAAGGTCTGAAAAAAATAATTGAGCACCACACTGTTCTTTCATGACATAATTCTTTCGCTTCTGCAACATTTATATATCTTTTCATGCACGCACGTGGAACTGGCAAAAGAAGGATGAGAGTAGAATCCGTATATTTTATTTTTTTAATGATTTTTTATAAGTACATCAAACAATCAAATCAGTTTATTTCTCAAAGATATCACGAACAAATTTAATAGTTTTAGGCAGGTCAAATATAATAATGGTAAAATAAAAGGTAATATATTGTATTATAATTATGTAATATGTAATTATAAAATTTTTGAAACGCATGAGAGATGGTTCGACTTTAGGAATACAACATACTCTCTTATGTCAAGATTATTTTTCTTCTGAAGATTATTTCACTTATATGAAAGAGGTCGATCTCCAAACCGATCATGTTCAGCAGTTTGATTGCTCTCCCCACCAGCATCATAAGAGGCAGGTAATTAGTGTTGCAGTGGAAAAATCATTGTTTTAATTCATTAACAATTCGTCCTTATGGATTTCCAAAATGTTAACGTTATTACTATTATTATTATTATTATTATTATTATTCTTATTATTATTTTGTTTAATCGCTCTTTCCATCATGACAGCATGAGCCAAATAGATGTAAAGGGAGCCAAATAGATGTAGCTATCATAGTGATTCTCGTGACAAGTGATAGATAGCTAATCTATCGCCATTTTATTGTCACGTGAATTCTACACCAGACAGTGACAGTGTGACAATGACACTGCCCCCGCCGGGAATCGAACCCGGAACCTTCGGGGTGGCAGTCAATGCACTTACTACTCGGCCACGAAGGTCGTCGGTATCGTAAAAAAATTATAACTCTGTCTTAGTCTATTCCAAACAAACATTTAAAAAAATTGTTTAGTCTAAGACGACAGTAAAATGTATACTATTCTGTTTATGTATCGTGAACCTTTCCAGTAGCCCCATAAAAAACTGAACATTATTACAGGGGTAGTAAAATACGCTTACCACAACACAGAGGCGCTTGAAGGGGGCGTGGAGTGGACGTTGACAGAGCAGGTGAGAGATATGGTGCTCCCTTTCTTCACATACACGTCCTGAGATCCCCAAATATTGGCTTGGGCAGCTGTAACAAGGAAAATATAACGTTATTGATAAATTGTAATGAATAAATAAGAAACTCTTAACTTACAGACTTTTACATTTTATTTTAGATGCATCAAAATACTGTTTTTTTCTATAATAATTAAATAAAACGATGTTTTTTTACTACTTCCACTTTTTTCTTTATTACGACAGTGACGGGTTTCACCAGGCTTGCTGGCATCGACAGACTGCTCCACTGGATGCCAGCGAGCCTTACAAAACTAGTCGCTGTCGAAATAAAGACAAAAGTGGAAGTATTATAGTTAAAACAGAACGTTTTATTTAATTATTATTTAAAATGAACTTCCATCAAGAGATTTTAGTAAAATCAACTGTTTTTTTTGTTTATATGTTTAAAGGTATTATTCACCACCATGTCGATATAAATAAACTCATAAATATAGAAAAACATATGTGTTTCTTATTATATAATAAAAAATGCAATTAAATGGCAGAAAACAAAATAATAATTAAAAATATTTTAATGAAAATACATACTTTTAAATGATATTTATTTTGATTTTTTACCAGGTTCGTATTGAAATACCAGATAAAGGACCTTAACTCTATTCCTAGTTTTTATTCTTTTCAAAAATTTCAACATATTTCTATAAGAAGAGACAATAAGCAATACTGGCATAGAGAGGCAAGACAATTTACTTTGAAATGGGATTTTGTAATATTGTAGTGCCCCCTAAGAGTTCTCGATAGACAAAGTAAAAAAAAGCAATAACCAGCCCAATTCTTGAAAAAAGCCTTCAATGTTCACAGCTGCTTATATATTAGAAAGAAAAAAAACAAGAGCGTGACGCTAGATTTGAACCGGAGACCCCGCCAGAATATAGAAGGAAGATAAGTTATCCGCTCAGCCACAGCTAGTGGTGAATTTCTTAAAATAAAATATAATATAAGCAATGGAGAAAACTTTGAAAAGGCTTTCTTTCTAGAAATTGGCTAGCTATTGCGCTTTCTTACTTTGACAATGGATGATTCTTAAGGGGTACTATAATTTAGCAAAATCTCATCTCGACGTCAATTTTCTATATCATTCCGTCCCTTTGTGAGTTTTCAAATTCAATGATTTAATGTTTCGATAATTTAATGGGTCGATTAACAGACAGAACAGAACAAAAATTAAATTCAGAAAAAAATTCATATTATGTTATTTTTAAATAGATTTGTATCTTATAATTTAGGACCAAAAATTGAATATAAAACTCTTTGTGAACTTTCTAAAAGATAACTTTGGATAAAATAATAATATACTTTTAGTCATTTGTATTCACACCACTTTATTTAGTAACACCAACCGGTTTAGCTCCCGCCGAAGCTTTCTCAGTGTGAGAGAGTAAACTAAATATAAAATCAGAGAACAACCTATGAATAAATAAATATAAAGTGGAGGGAATAAAGAATTGGGGTAGGAGAAAGTGGGCGTGAGGACGAATAGACTGTTAAGACGGTAACTCATGTTCATTACAGTAAAATTATGGAGAATTTCTAATTCAGATTTAAGTGGCAGATTTTATTTTGAATTTTTATGGAAATATTTAAAATTATTTTAAATGGGAAACATTGATAGAATGGGACAATGGGAAAGATTAGTTTGATTATTAATTAAGGGAAGATCATTGTGAAGGGCTTTATTAATTTATAATGCTTCCAAATTATCTAATTTAGAGACCCGGGGAATTAACTTTGGTCCCCAAACGTATCTTCTTCTTCTTCTATTTCTTCCTCAGCCTATTCCCGTCCACTCCAGGACAAAGGCCTCGGTCGCCCTGCACTTCTCTTTGCCCTCCACGGTCCCTATGTCAGCAGTTTTTTTGTCCACTTTTCATCTGAGCTTCTGGCTACGTGACCTGCCCTTTGCCATTTTAGAGTCGCCACCCGGCGGATAATGTTAGTGACTGTCTCTTAGGCTTATTCCTAACGTGGCTCTTTCCATGGCTCTTTGGGTCACTCGTTGTTTCTCGGCACATTTTTTGGACAATGTAATAGTTTCAAGACTATTAGTACCAACTGGCGTATATTTTAATTTAATAATAAATATTGTATCAAATACAAACGACTGGTTGCGGACTTTATATTCAATTGTAAATATATTTTGTGTTAGAATGTTCGCATGCAGATATTGGAGAGTCCACTTAATATTATTATTGATCACTCTAAACGTACACATTTGCAGAGAGCTCTGATTAATACCGCAGAAGCTAATATTTAGATTCGATGAGAGCTAGTCTATTCGATTAGCCGGGACAGGGAACGGGAGGACCTCGCTGCGCTCTATTGATACACACGGCCGGTCATGTCGCTGTTACGTGAACGGACTATACGCCGGCAAAACAATGGGTACTACTAACATTAAAGCACTAATGGAACTTTCTAACGAACTTTTGAATAGGCGGAAAACATAATAGTTAAGCTTACTACATTCTAAAATAGTCTATCGAAACATTACAATTATATTGTGTTTTACGGGTTTACGCAATAGTACTTTAAGTTACAAAACAATTAAACAATTGTAACATGTTTCGGGATGAACAAGTTAATACCTGTATTTCAGTTAGTAAACTAACAGCATTAATAAAATAAGCTTTTTAACAATACATGTATAGGAGATGCCTATTGGTGGCGATGAGGTTCACAACCCATTACACCGCGTCTCCCGCGGGGCGAAAAGAGAAAGATGGAGTGCCGCATCGGTTAAAGTGTGACATTACATTATTTATGCCTACCCTTTCGGAGAGACGGCGTGATGGTTAGTTAGTAATGTATAAAAAAAAATCTTGATGGGACTCAAACTATTATTCCACAGTTTTTTAAAAATAATACAATAAATGATACATGCATGCATACCTTACGAATTCCGTGTGTTTAAGAATATTTTTTTTTAAGAAAGGCAAGTTTAATTCTTTCTTCCTACTCCGAGGAGACGACATGATGGTTAATCAGTTGGCTAGGTATGAAAAGCAATACACAAATTTATCATATTTAAAAAATCGATGGATTTAAAAGCGTTCATTTATTATTGTATAAAAAACTGCGTACATGTTACCATATATGTATTAGAATGATTAGATCTGAAATGTGGCAAGGAACGTGCTTGCAAGTCTTATTTTTTTCATATTATGATGGTTAATCATAATTTTCATATTAATGGCAAGACTTTATCTAGTCTTTCCTTGCCATTGTGATGGAAGATTTGGCAGACTTGCTAGTCAAAATATTGTTTCGGTACTTCTTGAAACGACACAAAGTTACCTCAAACTTCTGCCTCAGTGACAAAAGAAAGAAGAACAATTAGGCCCTGCTTTTATCAACTACAATTTTTTTTTAAATGTTTTATTGATTTTGATATTATTGAAAATGATCGAAACCCTTCAAAATGTTATATCAAATTAAGTGCTGCATGCGAAATTATTTATATGTATTAAAAAATGAGGAAAATTTTATAAAAGGACTTATAAAATAACAACATTAATTTTGAAATAAAAAACAAAGACATGAAAGTTTCAAAAATATTGGATTCAATACTCATTGTTTTTTCTAAGCAAATAAATAATATAATATGTATATTATATTCCTATAATTTAACAGTAATCTTTAATCTCATTTTATTAACCTTTGATAAAAGAATTAACGTTTTTAAAAAAGCGTTAAATAAGTTTTTTAATCCGTAGGTTCTATAAATAAATCTTCGCTAATTTGTTACCATACTTCTAAAGCTACTCGTATATTTGTGTCATGAGTATTGCATATCCACAGGAGTAAAGGGCTTCAAATAAAGTTGCTCAATTATTATGCTAAATTAAAGCGCCCTTGAGGTGAGTTATTAAAAAAAACGGCGCTTTATAAATTAGCGTAATTATTATTATTATTATTATGAATTGCTTAGAAGGTAAGCCCTATACGGTTTTGATATTAAAAATATATTTGATGTTGAATGTTGATGTTGAATATTTGATGTTATTTTCTTAATATTAAGTTATCAATATGGGAAGGATACTTAATATGTAAAAAAAATACTACCGTTGGAATCTGTACGCGTACTTAGAAAATTCTTTTGTATTATAACATTTCTGTAAAAACTTTGATATGAAATCCAATATTATATCTCAAGTGCTTCCTGGTTTCATCTTTGAAAAATAGTATTAAAATTGCTTATCAAACGAAAAATTTAATCAAATAAGGCCTCAAACACAAAGTTAATTTGACTATTCGAGTGCTCGGATTCGATTTAATCTGTAAAATTTGAAAATGTTTTTTATCATTCATTTACTATAGCGTATTAAAATATATTATTTACGTTAACATTTTTTGCAACCCATTAACATCAATGAATAACAAATGAAGAATACGTTTTTTTTTCTAATTGAGACACTGTTTTTTCCACTCTTAAGTTTCGTGTTCTGGACTCACAGATTTTTAAGGTTTCACACCTTTATCATCGGGAGAGTTTATAGTATTCTAAAAATAAATTCAGGAGTGGAAAAAATTGGCATTCCATTCACGAAAATATTTCACAAAGTATTTTTATTGCCTTTAGTTTATCAAAAAATAACTTCAATATACCAACGGTTTTCAAATTTCTTTGGCGACGGATTAAAACACATGGAGCTCTTAATAAGCAAAACCTGGTTTTATGTTCTTTTCAAATATTATCATTTAATGAAAATCATGCAAAAATAGGTACTGACTTTTATAACAGTATCGAGTCGCCACATACCTACTCGTACAAGCTTAATAGTTCTGTTAGCAGTTTTTTTTAACATAGCATTATTGTAGATTTATTATACTGCTTGTCGCGGAGAAAGCCTTCCCAGAGTTTCACAATGAAAATGATATCTTCTGGCATAGACACGTTACTCATAAGATATTTACAATCAGAGATATTAGTATTACAACTGAATTACTAAGAGTGGTATTAATTCGCTGGTAAAATAAAAACAAAAGACGATTTTTTCATGAAATAAAAAAATCGTCTTTTGTTTTTATTTTACCAGCGACTTCTGCTTAATCTTCTGCTTAATGCTTAAATCTAATCTTCATAGATTGCGCATTGAAACTGACATGGGAATTGTGGTGTTGGATATTAACATATATACAACTTCATGTGCAAGACAAATGTGCACCATCTAAAAATAACATTTTGTATTAAATTATTTTTATTTTGTTATTTTATTTTATATCATTGTATTTTATATTATTTGTTTTAGATTTATTTTGTGGATGTTGGAAGATCGAAGTGTGCGCGGGAGATGCCTATTGGTGGCGACGAGGTTCGCAACCCATCACACCGCGTCTCCCGCGGGGCGAAAAGAGAAGGATGGAGTGCCGCATCGGTTAAAGTGTGACAGTCCATTCTTTCTGCCTACCCTTTTGGGGAGACGGCGTGATGGTTAGTTAGTTAGTTACAACTTACAAAAATTTTACAGACATGGTGGTCATAAGAAAGGTGAAATGGGGAATGTTGTATTTACATAAAGCGTGCGCTTAACCCAACCAATGACAGGTCATAAGTCTTGTAAACACCTCGATCACCAAATTCAGTTTCCAGTTTGCATCTTCGTCTCTATTGAGATAAAATTGATCCTTGAAACAAAATACTGTTATTTCAACTTTTGAGTTTATTTTTCTCGATATGTTTCGAAGGCTTAAACTTTCATCAACATCAAACTACTGTTTATATCGTTCTCCCGATGATGAAAGTGTCGAGAAAAATAAAGTCAAAAGTGGACGAGCCAGTATTTTAATTCATAAAAAATTCGTCATTATAAAATTCCAGTGTTAACGCCTTGAGCCTTAACCGTCGCGTTGCCATGTGGTCAATTGAGTTTCCACTGCCAATTTATAGTTGATTTTCTTAAAACCTATGGACCCTAATATTATAAAAAAAATTGTAATCCTCCATTGAAGTGTTCTCAATATTTCGTAATAAAAAAAAAACAAAAAATTACTTCCTTCATCCCAAAAAAAAATATTTTCTAAGACTGCCCTCACCTTCATTCGTGTTAAGGTAGAATTTGTTTTGCTAATATTTACAACTTTATCAAAAGTGACAAATACTTACTCGCTGTTTTGAACGTATTATAAATTATATCTTTGGCCTTTTCAATAGGTACGTAATAATACCGACTGTGGATGGAAACGCAGCACGCAACTTAATAATATCAGAACTGTGAAAATATTAACACTTTACCAAAAGGGACAAATATTAATACGTACTCGTTGTCTTGAACGTACTATACATTTTGCCTAGGTGCCTTTATCATACGTAAAATCTCGTAAAGTCTCGCCCCGCCGGCCGCGGCGCGTAGACAAGTTTATACTTGGTGTCCAGTTGCTCGTATGCTGTGACGCATTCCATATCAGAAATCGCATGGTTCCAGAAAAAAATTAATAATGATATGTTTTTCAAATAATCCATGTATGTTATAGATATCGATCTATTCTAATGAAATTCCCTACAAGATGACATAAATTAAATTTTGATTCATCGAGTCATATGCTTGATATTTAGATAAAGTTAGCGGTAAACTGAATTTACCACATGGGAGCGAGCGTTTTGTTTTGAACACGGTACGTTAAGGGTTAAGTTGACCCAAAAAAAAAGTGTTTTTAGAGCAATTAGTTGTATTTGAATTTAGAATGACGAACTTGATCGAATTTAGATTAATTTCCAGTCTGCGTCCTGCGACGTGCCCGGATGGTCGCGCGTCCGGTGCCGGGCCGTCCGAAGGTCCGGTGGCGCCACAATTACGCGAACGGGCTGTAAATTTGCGGACAATCATTTGAGGTGTCGGACAAACATCAGTCTCCAGACCACATCCGACAGGCGGTCATTGTTGCCCACTGTGTACTCATGAATATTTCTCGGCGTTTTAGAACATTGTCCACTGATTCGATGCACGGTGCACCCAAGGAAAATGTTAAATTGATCATCTATTGAAGAATTAATTGTATCTCAATAGAAATATGTAAATTATTTGGAAATAGAATATGGTGGTCGAGGCGTTTACAGGACTTATGACCTTTCATTTTTTGGGTTAAGCGATCGCTTTATGTAATACAACATTCCCCATTACGCCCTTCTTACGAACACCACGTCTGACAATTATTTTTTGAAAGTTGTATTGTATATGCTACCATGTTGAGAAACATTTCACATATTTTAGTTCAATCTACACTAGCGCCATCTATTGAGAATAGATGTAAGCATTAAGCAGAAAACTTTATTAATGTAATGTGAATGGCTATCAACCCAATTATCACACGTGACTAGACTTTGTCTACAAGTATGTGTATACATTAAAAAAAATGATCATCTATTTGTTTTTCTTCTGCCATCGGATGGTGTAAACATCATGGCTTTTAAACTTTGGATACAACTGCTCTATATCAAGGTTTTCTAGCTAGGATTTTTTTTTCCGTCACTTTGTTAATTTTACCTTTGATAATCAGTTGCAGCACTTTATATTTATTGTTTCTCATGATGTATCTAAAAAACTAGTGTTTTTAAACATGATATTCCTGCGATCATCCATTTTTCTTTAATCATTTGCTGAAGTACTTCCTCGTTCATGTACATTCTGTCCATGCTATTTTTAACATTCTACAATATATCCGCTTTTCAAAGGCATTCAGTTTCAGCCAAGGACAACGTTTTCATATTGTATAACCAGACGAGTAGTAAGTTACATAGAACTGTTCACATTCTCAATCCGATGGGTATGTTAAATTGATATAATAGTCTATTGTTTTGGCTGAAGCACTTTTATACTTTAACATAAAAAAACTGTTAAATTAAAAAAAAAACTTTGTTTTATGTATCACAATTGTATTTTATTTTACGCTACAGCTATTTCGTCAACTTATGTTGACATCATCAGATGATACAATATTATATCAAATGTCAAATTTTGTGATTTTTCGAACCTTTATGTGTATTTGTTCCTTAGTCAATTTGAAAAAAATATTTTATGTAATTTTCAAAATTATATCAAGGTTCGAAAAGTCACGCAAATTTGACATTTGATATATTATTGTAACACCTGATAATATCAAAATAGGTTGACAAAACAGCTGTTGCTTAAAATAAAAAACAATTGCGATACATAAAACAAAGTTTTTAAATTTAACTGTTTAAATTGATATAAATAACAAAATAATTTCATAATCAACTAACAACCATTTTTAAGAATCATGTAATATACTGAGCGGTACGTATTATAGTTCCTTTTTATAAATGTGCTGTATAATATAAAAACCCAATTTTCTGATTCCAAATTTAATAAACATTAAAACTAAGTGAATAGAATTTTTAATATCATCATCTCATTCGACACTTATAAAAAAAATGGTTGGCTTGAATGATTGTAGCCAATTCTTTACATTTAAACCTTACTTGTTGTAAGTATTACATATCGCACGTTGAAAACAAAAGTGACACTATACAAAAATCTCAATTTTTCAGTACGGTCATTTAAAGTTTGAGGTCAATAACTTGACTGTGAGTAGAAATATATCTAATGTTGTTGTTTTATATATTAGTTTAGATATTATTCCATCAGAATCTAGTTGATTTTAATTAGGTTAATAAGCAGGCAAAACTTTAAATGACCGTACTGAAAAATTGAGATTTTTGTATAGTGTCACTTTTTTTTTCAACGTGCGATATGATCACAACTGAAACAAAGACATTCGAAATAAAAATAATATAAAATATATATGCAAAACTTTAATAAAATGATTTTTCCATGTTACCTTAAACAAACGCTAATGCGATTAAAAAGATACCAATTACAATACTTGACGTGGAAAGAACAAAGATAATGCATTACACAAAGACATCACAATATAATCAAAGCATTCACAAACGAGCGATCAAAATGCAAAAATGCATTCTCAAAGGAGGGTTTCTCACAATAGGACGTTCAAACCACAAGGGATGATGAAGGGAGGAGCAACAGCAAGAGGGGTAAATAAAATGACAACTAGCAGAATCAGCGGCTATTCTAAGATGTTTCAAACTCACATAATAAGTTATAATGGCAAAATAGTATAATTCAAATAACAATTTTTTAAAAATAAAATTGTCCTCTTTGAGATAATTTTTCTCGACGGGTTTCGAAAGTATAAACTGATTTTCCTAATAACTAGGATATAAAGCCTTCGACATATGTCTTAAAAAATATATTGAAAAGGGATGAAAACTGTGTTTTAGATCGTTATCTATTAATGAAATTTCACAGAATTAAAACATTAAGTTTATCAATAATTAGTGAAAAATATTTATAAATTGTCCTAATGGAGTAGTACCTATGAGCAGTGTGCGCTGGAATTTTAATGATATGTAATTAACAAGATTCCATCAACATTTAATTAACGATTTATTAGATTTCAAATGCATTGAGGCTATTAATTTTTTTATGCGAATTTCTATTAAATTTATCCATACAATATCAATTGTTTTTTTAATATATTTAACTTCAAATTGGATATTAAATATTGATTGCGTATTTTTTATGGGTGTGATTTGTCTTTTTCTGTAAACATTTTTCTTATTTGATTAAAATTCAGATTATTTTTTATTACATTTAACAAATTTTAATTGAATTTTTTCTAGAGTTTAATTATAATATTCGAAGAGCAAATACCTTTTTTTTCAGTGCCCCTTATTTTGAGCTTAGTGGAAAATAATTACGCCGCAATTAAAACACTAAGCAAGCTTCGAGCACGTAATGATTAATTAAGAAAAAACGTTCTCGAAAATAATGGCTTTCAAAAAACAAGCGCAGTACGAGGGTCTACAAGCAATTTTTCTCTTTTAAAAGTTCCTTTGTGGAGTTTTGATTACAATCCAAGTCGAAACATCTAAGAATGCCACCGGGTGATGAGAGTAAAGAAAATGATGATAGAAATGAAAAGTGTGAGGAAATCTGACCTGAAGAATGGTGAACAGGAACTGAGGTCGACAGGAGGAAGGATTCATCTGGAAAGCAGAAGAAAATAGTCGAATGAAAAAAAAAATCGTGGGGTGATACAGGGGACCTACAAGTGCGGTGACAGGGAACTACTACAAGGAATTAGATTTTTGTTAGATACTATGGCATATATTATGTTAAACAGTGTATTTTTAGAGTATTTATTAAATTAATATGAGTTACATTTATAAAGGTAATTCATAAAATATAACTTAGCGAATAAACAAGTGTTAATATATTTATAAGGATTAATTGTATCTCAATAGAGAGTATTAATATAATAATATATAAGTAGGCACATATCTCTTATACATTAAACTAGTATTTGCTTTTCTCTCTTTTCTAATTTAACTGAATTGTTTCTTTTTTCTTTTTTATTGTTCTTATTTTTATGTATTTATCTAATGTTTTTGCTAACTATATAATTTCTGTTATATTTTGTTTTTAAAATATTTTATTACTTTTAATTTATTTATGTTATTATTCTGTTATTACACACGAATTGGAAAATGTTCTCTATGTACTGTTTGTGATATATGTTTAATAAATTGAAATTGAAATTGAATATTTTTTTTAAACAGTATTTTAATTAAATAATTAAATAATTACGTGCCCCTTTAATGACTGCAGATACGTATTTTTTATAATGTTTATCTTAAATTATTGATGAATTAACAACGTGAATTAATGCTTTGTGAAAGTTTATTTATTAATAAATTGATAAAAAGGAAAGAATGTTCTAAAAATAACTTTCAACAAATGAAAATAAATAAATAAATATTTTTTTAAAAGATTATATAAGTAAAAAGCGGGGTGATGGGTTGCGAACCTCATCGCAACCTTTTCGTGGGGGTGAAAAGAGAAGGATGGAGTGCCGCATTAGTTAAAGTGTGGCAGTCCATTTTTTCTGCATTCCCCTTTGGAGAGACGGCGTGATGATTAAAGAGTTAGTTAGTTACATAAGTGAGTTGAAAAATACTACAACCAGGAAATATTCTCTTCAGTTATAAAGTATACATTTTTTTACGTAATATTTTATGTACCACTATACATATTTTAAATTAAATTGAGAATACTGACATAAAATATATTTTTTAGAAGCCCTTTATATCGTCTTTATTTTGTTTGTATAATAATTTTAAATAATAGTGTTGGTGTTAAAAATTCAAGGACAACATAATATTATAATGGAAATTAATGAAGAGGGAAGAATAAAATCAATACATACCTAATTCAATCTGGGATTTCTGGATACACTTTTTCATAATACGGTTGCAATATCAAGCCCCTTTTCCCAAAGCATTTTCGTGTACGCTTTTTATTTCAATAAAAACTAACTAACCAACTATCACGCCATCTTCAGAAGGGGTAGGCAGAAAAAATGGTCTGCCGCATTTCTGTTTTCAGAAATATTTCTCTCGCATCCTTATCATTCATACATCGTGTCATGCACGCGCGTCGCTTTCTGCGATAACAAATTGATTATTTTAATAGTCAACAGGTTATTTTGAAAATGTGATTTTAATATCACATATAAAAATATATTAGTGAATATTTTTTTATATTCTTTTTATACAACTTACACTGTATTAAAATAAAAATTAAAAACCAAAGATGTAGATAGAAATATAACTTTTAACAATCCCGAAATTTTCGAAATTAAAAAAGCAATTTAAAATAAAGAAAATATTATTAATAATCAAATATATCCAATATTTGATTTATTTCCTTCGTTGTAAGATAATACTGGACCCCAATAATTATTATTTAAAATAAATAAATTATAATAAATTATTATTAATTATTATTAATAAATGAATTATCATTTAAAATTTATGTACATTATTTATTATAACAAAAGCGTAAACGTTCCGAAATAAATCATTTTAATATCTGTTAAAACTGCCCACATTCCTGATTTAAAAAAAAAAATATTTCATCACTGATGAAGGGTTTGTGTGTCCAAAACATGTTTGGTTTTTAATCTTTATTTATTAATTAAAGTGTTTGTTGTATACAAATTATATAAAAAAGAAATATTAAACATCCGCAACACAAAATTGTAACGGAATATAGAAGGAACATTTTAGTTAGATTTATTTTTTAAATTTTGTTTCGTTCTAAGAAATATTAGGTCCTTACATATGAAATTGGCGTTTTGCTGTACTGGCAACTTTGATCTCAAATATCTTCTCTTTGGTTAGGAATTACAAATTCATTCAATTCAATTTATACAGCTATTTACTCAAGTATTTGTGTTTTGAAAATTATAATTCATTTGTTTTTTCCTCAATTGTTTTTTTTATTTGCGTCACTCAGTATACAAAATGGTAAACTTGAAATATCGCGTTATTTACGAGTACGAGTTCCACCGTGGCACCAGTGCTACAGAAACGGCTCGAAGGATTAATGATGTGTATGGCGACGGTGCCGCAAAAGAAAACACAGTGCGTTTTTGGTTCCAACGTTTTCGTTCTGGAAATTTCGACCTACAGAACAAGCCCCGTGGACGGCCGGAGACCAAAGTTGATAATTAAGAATTGAAGGCTATTGTGGAAGCGAATCCATCGCAAACCACTTCCGAGTTAGCTGTAGGCTGCAGTGTTAGTGACAAAACTGTTCTAATCCACATTAAGCAAATTGGGAAGGTGAAAAAGCTTGAAAGGTGGGTGCCTAACGAATTGAGTGAAGCAAATCAACAAACGCGCGTTGACTGCTGCGTTGCATTACTCAACCGGCACAATAATGAAGGGATTTTGAATCGAATCATAACCTGTGATGAAAAATGGATCCTGTATGATAATCGGAAGCGCTCATCGCAATGGCTGAACCCTGCCGAACCAGCCAAACCATGCCCCAAGCGAAAATTGACTCCAAAAAAGTTACTTGTGAGCGTTTGGTGGACTAGTGCTGGTGTCGTTCACTACAGCTTTCTTAAATCTGGCCAGACGATTACGGCAGATGTCTATTGTCAGCAACTGCAAACCATGATGGAAAAGCTAGCTGCTAAACAACCGAGGCTGGTTAATCGCTCTAGGCCACTGCTGCTTCATGATAACGCTAGACCACACACTGCACAACAGACGGCTACCAAATTAGAAGAGCTTCAATTGGAATGTCTTAGACATCCACCGTACTCTCCGGACCTTGCCCCAACAGATTACTACTTCTTTCGAAATTTGGATAACTTCTTGCAAGGGAAAAAATTCAACTCCGATGGGGCAGTCCAAACCGACTTCAAAGATTTTATTGATTCCCGTCCGAATGTTTTTTTTAGTAAAGGGATCGATGTACTACCTATGAGATGGCAAAAGTGCATAGATAGCAATGGTACATACTTTGATTAAATAAATATTTTATATTTAAAAAAATCAACTTTATGTTCCTCCCATACAAAACGCCAATTTCATATGTAAGGACCTAATACTAAAGTAGTTAATATTGCGAAAAACTGATGCGTGTGATAGTTATAAAACGGTGAGTAACTAAATGAAAGGAATACATTTGGGAAATAAAATCTTGTTCACTGAGCTAATTGTGGTGTACGCGAAAACCCAGCAAGCGTAATTAATATTGGGTAAAACTTATATTTATATGAAAAACCATGATTGCGTAATAAACCCACCCTTTCTCCACAATATCTCCGAGATTAGTCTTCGGGGAATACCCTCCCTTATTCCGTGCTCCTTGTAATAAATGTTAGTCAACAAACCCTTAAAAACTCTACTCCAGAGGGTGATTAAAATATTTAATTTATGAAAGTGAAAAAATACACTGGATTACTGTGTTATTTCTTATTTTCGGAAACGTAAATATATTTTCACTAGACGGTTTTATTTCCATTACAAATTATAAAATAAGATTTCCTTAGAAAATATTGTATATTTTCTGTGTTTTAATACTTATTGCTAAAAAAATAATATCCTCTTATTTTTTATTTCTACTTATTTTTTAATATTGTATATTTTGTAATTTTCTGTTTGTTTTCATACCAAATATTTCATTACATTTTATTTAACTAAAGTAATTATTTAATTATTATAGATAAGTATGATGGTGGTATACTGCGTGGGGAAAAGTACCACATTCGCCAACTGATATTGGAGGGGAAAATTGTGGGACGCCGAGGGCCCGGTAGGAGACAAATGTCCTGGCTGCAAAATGTGAGGGAGTGGACCGGCATCCGAAGTGTGGAGGAGCTGTTCCGAGCGGCGCAGGACAGGAACAGATTCGCCGAGGTGATCGCCAACGTTGGGGAGACCCGACAGTGCACTTGAAGAGAAGAAGATGATGGTAATATTGGTAAATAAATTATTTGAATCTTTGGTATAACTTTTTCTTGTAGTAAACTGTACAACCGAAGTTTCGGAGATAAAAGCAGTCTCCATTTTCAGTGCGATTGATATACCTAAGCTCAACATAATAAAACAGTGTTACAATTTCTCCTTCCAAATGATCATTTTTATTGAAATTAACTCTTTGACAGGTGCTTCAAAATTGAATTTAAATGAATGTATAATCTATTTATTAATATACTTTCGTATGAAGCACTTCATTTGTGGTGTAGCATCATTTAAAATATTATGTCAAATGACAGTGTCAAATGCTGTTTTCTGGACCATAGCAGGCGAAAAGCCAATTAGAAAACAAGTCGCTAGACGCAAACGGCAGTGAATCGGTCACACTCTGAGACGGAACCCAGCCTGCATCGCTAAGGGCGCACTAGACTGGTCCCCTATAGGGGGAAAGAGGAAGCGAGGCAGACCTAGAGCCACCTGGAGAAGAGCCCTGCAGGACGAGGTTAAAGCAGCAGGCCTTTTGGGATGATGGAGGTGTGACAAGAAAAAAATAAGAAAGAAGAGTGTACATAGTTTTTACACCATCTTATTTGATTTTATCGAACCAATTTGATTATTTTTGTTACTCTGACGAGGTTCCGGTGAAAGCAAAACCGAAAGAATAAAACAACTTTATGTAAAAACAAATCACTCAAGTCAGCAGCAATCGCTGTTGCATTTCATAAATAAATGAAATAATAATAATTAAATAGAATGTTGTTTTTGTATTTATACTTACACTTTTGTTTTTATTACGAAAGCGACCGGTTTCTTCAGACTGCCTGGCATAGACACACACGTCTGTCTGTCGATGCCGGTTGACCAATCTGAATATCGTTTAATTCAATTTTTGTATGAAATGACATGATGCCGGAGACTCCCAAGGAAGATTATGTACTCTCAGCTTACCCAAGGGAAACGTTCACACGGTGGTCAGAGATACGCTTTAAGGACTCCCTTAAAGGAAACCTACAAAATATTAACATCGACTGTGATTACTACAAAAAGACTGTAGAAGACAGACCTAGGTGGAGAACAGCAGTGCATAAAGGCACGCAAGACTTCGAAGCACAGCGCAGAGACGACGTCGCAGAGAGGAGGAGGAGAAAGAAGAGACCACTGGGAGACGGTAACGGCTCCATTACAAGCGCCTTCCCCTGCCCCAGATGCCCCAGAATTTTTGGTTCGTAAATCGGGCTCTTCAGTCACATGCGGACTCACAACCGTGAAGGACAGTCTTCCTTGGACACGAGAGACAGCCGATGATGAAAAGGAAGAAATGAACTTCAAGAGATTTTAATAAAATCGTTAGATTGTATTAATATCTCTCTAACTTATATTTTATGTAATAAAGGTGTGAATCCACAATAAAATGCTTTAAAAAATGTATAATAACATAATCGTATACAAGTGTAATATGAATAGTTCATTTTTACAACACCCTGTGGCAGGAAGACTGTCCGCTAGTAATGGCGGTTTCTTTATTCCGCCGGATATGATTAATACGCGACGGAAATGGCCAACGCAAAAGGCGCCATTGTGAAGGGGAATAGACCAATCAGCGCTGGGCTAGACCTCCGCTGCAAACGAATTGATGTATGCGGAAAAAAACAACGAATTTTCCGGATTGGAGCGGCTTACAGAGATTTTCCGGCTGGTTGGACAAACATGTTGGACAGGTACGGACTGTTGGATTGATTGCGTTTAAGTTTGCAGAGTTTTATTTTACCCGGATTTTTGTTTTGTTATAATAGTTTTTGACGTTACGTCATTTCAGATATTTTTAAAGGGTAAAATAAAATATGGCGTCATGTTCAATGCTTGATATAGGTTTTTAAAAAGCTTATTTATTCACACGAAGCAATCACTATGTTGTTAGACATTTTAAACTTATATATTTAAAATAATAAAACACTGTGTATTTAATCACGGTATGGTTATTATAAATGATTCCAAGCTTTATACCAAAGCTTCATCAGTGCGAGAAGCTTGAGTAGAAGCGAAACTAGTTGGCTTCAATTATATTCACCATACTGTGCTTAAATATAAAGTGTTTTATTATTTTATAACTATGGTATGAAATGTTTATTGACATTGTTTATTATCAGTTATTTGAGTATTTAAATGTAGTTGTAGTTGTAATTATACAATAATGAAATAAAACCACACAAATACTGAAAACGATGTATTTTAAAATACATTATACTTGTACGTACATACTTCATCGACGTGTGTGAATGTGAAGAAATGTAGAGAGTTATTTATTATTTCTTGAACAATGATTTAAAACTCTATATTAAATAATGAATACGAATGAATATTTAAATTTTTTTTAAATATTTGAAATTGCCATACACAGGTTAATGACATTTGATAATATAATAAATAATTAAACTTCTAGAAAACAGATGTTTTCATCGTATTAATCATTATAACTAACTAACTAACTAACTTACCATCACGCCGTCTCCCCGGAGGGGTAGGCAGAAAGAATGTAACGCCACACTGTTCTGTCCTGACATACGTCTCTCGCTTCCTCTACATTCATACATCTTGTCATGCACGCACGTCGATTTTTCCGACTCCTCACGTGGCCGATATTCAATATTTGATTGATTTGATCGTGCCACGTTTTCCTCGGTCTTCCTCTATTTCAAGCTCCGTTCACGCCGTTTACATATACCTTCTTTACCATTCTGTCTTCACTCATTCTTTCCATGTGTCAAAACCATCTTAATGACCCTGTCCAAACCATCTTAATGACTCATTCTTTCCACGTGTCCAAACTATCTTAATGCCTGAGAAAGGCGAAATATATCATTCTCATGAATAATAATAAAACTTCTAGAAAACAGACGTTCTTATTCGTTTTAATTATTGAATCTAGTGAGGTTTGTCAGGATAGAGTAGTATGGCGACGTTTTTTTGTTATTGTTGTTTTAGCAATTATTGACAAAATTCGTGTCCTGAAGTTGTTACTCAATTAACGGCATCCTTATAAAGAGCTCTTTGAGGTTGTTGACTCTATCAACTGTCACCAAAACTCCGAACTAAATGTTTGATAACAAGAAAAAGGAGAGAAAAGTAAGAAGATCGTGACACTCGGCCAAAAGTATGTGAAAGCATCGCGCGTGGCGTTTGTACTTCCAAATTAAAACGCTCATAGGCGTGCCAAAGTTCGGGCTGGCGTTTTCTCCGTTCTCCGTTATTATCTGCACGTCCCGGCCGCTATCTGGCCACGGAGGGGCAAGCCACGAATAAAACATCGTATGGGGCATTTCAACAACAAATCTGGCGCATTAACGCTACCGTATCGGCGACCCCGTTCCGCAAAAATGGATGGGATCTGCAGGGCTAACCAAACGGTAAAAACAGTCTATTCGTTATTTTTTTAAGTTACCAATACTTGTATACAAAAACTGGATTTTACCCATTGCGGGCTAATCATTTAAGGATTAATTGTATCTCAATAGAGACGAAGATGTAAATTGTTTGTTGTAAACAGAATATGGTGGTAGAGGCGTTTACAGGACTTATTATTATTATTATTATTACTATTTTGTTGAAAAAACTCCTTACATCATTACAGCGCGAGCCAAATCGATGTAAATGTTGGAAAAAAATACAATTAAAGAAAATATGCATGAAAGCAATGTCCATGAAGCAAAAGTGCATAAAGGAAAAAAAGAATAACAAAGGAAATATACATAGAACCTTATGAATAGGAATATGCCAGTTATTTCCTTGCTGCCTTTATCGTAAGGGTATTTACGATAAAGGCCATGATTGCATCCAAAGAGGTCTATCTCTTTTGCAACCTCATTTATAAGACAAATCGCTTTCAATACAGGAGAACTTCGAAGGGCCTCTGTGCGGCAATTTGGGGCATAAAATAATATATGCCCCCTTGCTCTGCTATAACTATGGGGAACGTATAGATTTAATTCTCTCAGTATTCCTGGATTATCATTGGTTGGGTTAAGCGATCGCTTTATGTAATACAACATTCCCCATTCCGCCCTTCTTACGACTACCACGTCTGCCAAATTTTTGAAAGATGTATATATGCTACTTCACATAATTTAGTTCAATCTACACTAGCGCCATCTATTAAGATTAGTTTTTATTAGTCTATTCGTTATCGTTTTTCAAATATTTTTTCATATAAGCTGGTTAACCATCTAACGTTTAGTGACGTGCGTCACGCACTACACAATAATTATCACAAATAATTAACGTCAATATGCAGATTGCTTAAGCTAAATCGCGAAATTTTGGATTTGGGGCTTTCACAGTGGCAGGTACATCCGCCTGGAATATGTTCTCTGCACGCCTCAGATGCATTGACAATCCCACTGATTTGAAATTTAATCTAAAAACCCACCTTTTAAAAATATCTTATATAATAGAAACATTTATAATATTGTCTGATTTAATAATAATGAAATAAAACGATGTTTTTTAACTACTTAAACTGTTCCACAAAAAAGGGGTTAACATTCATTATAATTCCACTTCCACTTCCACTTCCACAAAAAGTGGAAGTAGTTAAAAAACATCGTTTTATTTCATTATCATTTAAAATGAACTTCCATCAAGAAAATCATTTGATTATTATCTGATTGCTTGTGTCAGAAGCAGCTCTCATGACTAAAAATATTGTCAAAGCGCCTTTGAGGTGAGTTATTCACGAAAACGGCGCTATACAAATTGGCCTAATTATTATTATATTATTATGTTAAAATTATCTTTTAGAAATGTAATACTGAAAAAAGGCGTGACTATATGCGCTGGTACGCGCGTATTATAAAAGGTACGTTTAATTTTTCTGCCTAAATTAAAAAATCTTTTTATTTCGTATTTAATCGATCTAATATATAATTAAAATGAACGTTAACGTCTATTTTATTTAAGATTATATTTTAAGAGTATTTATTGTTTTATAAACAATGATGTTAAACTGCTTTCTAGAAGTCTTATTTTATTTTATTTGAATGAAATGCTTGACCTTATTAAGGTTATATTGTATTTTTTATTTTTATTTCAATTAATGTTATTTTTATTTTTGTATTTATGTATAATAATTATCTTTAATGTCTATTTCATGATCAAACAATAAAATAAATAAATCAAACGTTTAAATAAAAAGAGATTATTTTTTAAAGCAATTACTTCAAAGTAAAAATGGTTTTTAAATAAACAACGGTCCTCTAATATTGTATTTTTATATTATATTATATTATAATAATAAAATATTTAATGTAACAGTGATAGAACACATTTAAAATATTACGAACAGGAATTATAAATTTAAATAAGACGCCATTGAATACATAAAACAATGTCATTCTTAAAAGTTTCTCTAAAATAAATAACTTATTTTTAATTCAATAACAGTTTTTTAAGAAAATGAATTCAAATGAAGACTACAGGGGAATAACAAGGAATGTCAGCAGAAGGTTAATTTGAATAAATTGAGAATAAAGCTAATCAAAGTCTATATATTTCTTAGCAAATAGCAATCGATTATCTGGCCATAGTCGATGACACACATGATTTTTGAACATGAAAATTTTACTGTGGATAGATACGTACAAATGCCACTAGATGGCATTATTACATTTATTTTGAATTTTAACTGACATTCCTTGTTTTTCCCCTGTAGTCTTCAAATGATAAACTTTAAATGGAAATATGTGAACGTTAAAAAGTCATGAACTTATTTTAGTGTTGTTTAAATCTGCATCATACAAAAAATGCCCTTTGAATGCTCGTGGAAAAGGTTTCCATCCCCTATTGGAAGTCTTTATATATTTTTAGTGCCAGGAGCGCATGAACGCAAACACGTAGCATAGCTTTTTCACATGAATGCCCGCCAGCGGTGTATCTCCAGTGGGTTCCCTTTCAACTGACAAGTATAAATGTTTCTTGTGTCGACAAGTGAGTTAAACTTGGAGATACTCTCTACACTTATGTGTCCCGGATGATCGGTCGAACGAAAAGATGGGCTATTTAAGAGAAAAATTGAAAACAATTTTCCTTTATGTTCATAAAAACCAAATGGGAAGTCTACCGACCAACTTTTTCTGTGGATTAACTTATTTTATTTAACTTAAACTAAGTCGCGTATTTTACAAATTTAGTATTATTATTTTGCCACAGAATTTTTAGTGTCACGTTGGTTGACACATTTATATACGTTTGTTATATAGATTATCTACGATTTATTTGACACAGGCTTTTCTCTATAGACGATAATCTGATAATAGTTTAACAAGGTTTATGTTAACGATGTAAATGGCCGCCACGCGATGAGTAAAAAAAATAATGTGCGTGCATGATACGATGTATAAATGTTGAGGAACCAATCGTATGTCAGGAAAAAACAGTGTTGCCGTCCATTCTTTTTGCTTACCCTTAGGAGAGACGGCGTGGAATCCTATTGTTAATGAAAATGTCCGATTTATTGAAATATTTTTACACTTTATAATTACGATTGAAGGGGTAGGTAGAAAGAATGAACTGCCACACTTTTCTTTCCTGATATAAGGTCTCTTGCTTTCTCAATATCACACGTGTCATGTACCTATGTCGATTTTTCATGTTCTTCACGTTGCTAACATTCAATATTTTATTATTATTATTATTATTTTGTTGAATCGCTCTTTACATCATGACAGCATGAGCCAAATCGATGTAAAGGGTATTGTTGCTATCAAAGTGAGTCTCGTGACATGTGATAGGTAGCTAATATATCGCCATTTTACTGTCACGTGAATCCTACACCAGACCATTGATAGTGTGACAATCACACTGCCCTCGCCGGTAATCGAACCCGAAACCTTCGGAGTAGCAGTCAATGCACTTACCACTCGACCACGTAGGTCGTCAAATTTATTTGATTTGATGACATTTATTTGATCATGCTTTCCTCGCTCTTCTATTTCTAGTCCCGTGTACATCGTTAACATATGCAATTTTACCAATTTTCCTCAATTAATTAATTTGAAACGCATTCACTTCTTATATTTTCATTTAACACTCCATCCTACATAGATTTTTAATACATTCGTCTACGAGATCACTTTATCCATCTTTTGCTAGTTCCATGCATTGCTTAACATAAAATTCGATAACTTAAGCATAGCATTTACAGTTATATTATATGTACAATTTATAGTACATTTTTTTATTTAAAAATTAAGTAATAACTGGCATTAGGCAAATATATTAAGTATAAATGGTTAATTTTCATATTATCAAAAAATAAATCAGCAATTCAATTAAACATAATTGCCTTCGATGAGCAACGAAGCATTCTGAATTTTCCAGAGAAAGTATATTTTCCAGAATTATCCTTATCCTGAAACTTTTTCCTTATCACGAGGGGTATTTTAATTTTACGGCTACTTAGATAGAACCGATGCCTACACTTATTCTTCTCGGAACCGTTTGGACGTCTGAGGTCATTAAAAAAAGTAATATCGTTAGACTTCAGCCAAATGGCGATTTGATTCCGTCCCCTTTATTACTTTTTAAATTTCCCCCCCACTTAAAAACCGATTTGTTTGCACTGACAGGGATACGACCTGGCGATTTCTTAAATTGATTTGTTTGTGTAAGAGTACACTTGGAAAAGAAAACACAAAGAATACAATGGATGAAACCTCTGACATATTCATGAAAGTAATGATTTTCTACACCCTATAAAGAAGGGTTAGTGGTTATTGTATATATTCCTTCTAGGAGGTTGTAGGGAAAGTTATTTCCGATGATTTGTCATATAAGGCATTACGGAAATGCAAACAATTTTTGAGATTAAATTAATTAAATTTTTATTTAATTTATCAAGATCAGGTGTTTTATATATTTATAAAAAAATAGCTGTTGGTCATAACCATTTTTTTAATGAATGATTTAACATAATAGGCATTTATTATCAACACAAAATTAGAACTTTATAGCTACTTTAGGAAATACTAGATGAAAATTAATTATTTTTATTGACCAATTCCAAAAGAAAAGCGATTTAAAAAAAATAGTCACTTTTAATTATCAAGGCAGATTATTTTTAAAACATTTACATATTTTTAGCTTTCCAAAAAGGTATTTTAACTAAACATCAGTTTTAGGATTACAGAGAAATCAACATTACGCTAGAAGTAGGTAGAAAATCGTCAAATTACACAAATCATCAAAACGTCTATCAATAAGAACTTGTGAAAATCGGATCGAATCGAATTACAAAAAAAAAGTTCGACAACGAATTCCAGATTATTTTTTCAATTAGCATATTTTGATCTATGTCAGCTTAAAAAACTCATTTTATAGTTATAGGTGAATTTGTAAAAAAATATACTACGAAGAGCAGGGAGTTCACGGGACAAAGAAGTTTGGGAACCACTATTCGAAATAAATTAAGATTTGTATACTTAACTATAGAAAACAATGTTCTATTTATAATATAAATCTAGTAGTCATATTGTATGATCCATTATTTTGTAATGCTTGTCTTGATGGTGTTCTAAAGGACCTGCAATTTTTGGGAGCCAGACCTGAGGATTGGAAGTCGAGAGCTCAGGACAGGAGCTCAAGACTGTAGAGTCAGAGAGAAGAAGAAGAAGTAGTAGTAGTTTTGCAAGGTTCAGCAACCTCTGACATATTCACGAAAATAATGTTTTTCTATACCTTATACAGGGTTATTGGTAATTGAATATATTCCTTCTGGGAGGGGTTATAGAAGAGGTTATTTCCGAGGATTTATGTCATGTAAGGCATTATGCAAAAGTGAATCATTTTTGAGATAAAATTAGTTAATTTTTTTTTTCTTCTATATACGCCATACTTTGTGTTGTTATGATGCTTTATTCTTTTTATTTTTTATATACTTCGTATATACCTTCGTATATATATATATGTTATCATCGTATAATATATATATCTTGCTACACATCTTGTACCTCAAGTTCTATTAATTGAACATTTTCGATATATAATTCATATCAATGACTAAGCAGGATAATATTTAGGGTATTACGCAGCAACATTAAGGATACAAATAAAGAAAATGTGTATTTCGGTGGGCAGAATTTTGATGCAAGTCATTGCAAATCAATGGGGGCGGATGATCGGCAAAACATATCATTAATACATTAACAAAGAATAGGAGAGGAGACGAGCTCAAAAGTTGATGCAATTGTATTCCTTACATTTAATATAATATATGTACGAGTATATGTAATTGGTTACATCCTTAAAAACCGAAAAATAGCGATCAACCTGAAACGGAAAGCCTAAAAAGCCCGGGTTATGCCAGTTGGTACTTATGGTATTGAAACTGTAACATTGTCTAAACAAAGAGCCGAGAAACTACGGGTGACCCAAAGAGCCATGTTAGGAATAAGCCTAAGATACAGAGTCTGAAACGATACGGTGAGAGAAAAAACAAAGGTCATTGACATCATCTACCGGGTGGCGACTCTAAAATGGCAATGGGCAGGTCACGTAGCCAGAAGCTCAGACGAAAAATGAAAAATAAGACTGCTGACTTGGAGACCGTGGATGGCAAAGAGAACTGCAGGGCGACCGCAACTAAGGTGAAAGGATGATCTGAACATACATGTCGGAATAACCTGGATGCAGTCTGCACAAGACAGAGTGACATTAAGTTGAAAATTAAGTCGCCCAAATGTCATCAATTTTGTCTTCTTAACATTGATTTTCAAGCCCAGATCCTCTACTGCTATATCAATTTTTTTAGGAGTTCTTAAAGATATAACTTTGTCATCAGCATATCTGATGTTATTAACAATAACCCCATTAACCTTGGCTGGAGTTTTCAATACATTGGAATACACGTTAAACAAAAGAGGTGACAAAATGCAGCCTTACGTATAAATAATAACTTTAATCTAGTATTTGTCTACAAATATTGGTAACATTCATGAAAAAAAAACAAAAACTGGTCCAAGTTTAAAAAAGCATAAAAATTGGAAAAGTATTCTCCTGGCGTTGTCTAGTAAATGTAGTCTTTCACATTGCATTAATAAAAGATTTTCTGCTTAATGCTTACACCTATTCTAAATAGATGGCGCTAGTGTAGATTGAACTAGTAACATGTGAATGTGGTGCAACATAGTAGCATATATACAACTTCCAAAAATTTGTCAGACGTGGTGTGTTCGTACAACCAATGACAGGTCATATGTCCTGTAAACGCCTCGATCACCATATTCTGTTTCTAAAAAACAATTTACATCATCGTCTCAATTGAGATACAATCAATCCTTAAAACTTCAAATAACTTTATACATGAATTATATAGCATAAATGAGAGATAAAACAAAGCTTTTAGTATAATTTGGTTCGTTTTTTTGTTATTTTTCACAAAATTTCACTATAGTTTAATTTAAGGGTTCTTAGTTTAGATTTATAGTGTACGCTTGGACGATTCATTTGATCAAAATTCTAAATTATGATTTCTTTCACTGTATTTTTCTCTACACTCTCGCGTAAAAGGTGTTACTAGACAGTGGCGGTTGAATAAATTTTTTTATAATTCTACAAAAATTCAATTAAAACATTCACATATTTGTTTCAAGAAGTTTTCATAAAATAATGTATGCTTATTATATTTTCGACAACATTATTCAAGAACATAAAACTGGCAAAAGATGGAAGAAATATATATTAAATGCAGCAAAAATCAGATCTCTCAAATGAATGTGTTGAAAATCTTAATATGATAAGAGTGTCGAATGAAAATATCGAAAAAATGAACAAAGTGCAAATGAAAGTGTTATGAACAAAATAATGAAAGAAACAATAAGATGAAGAAATGAAGGTAAAAAAGTATTTGTTAACGATGTAAATGGAACGAGAAATAGAAGAAGACCGAAGAAAATTTGCCACGATCAAATAAATTAAACATTTGTCGGCCACGTGAGGAGCCGGAGAAATCGACGTGCGTGCATGACACGATATATAAATGTTGAGGAAGCGAGAGAAGTAGGTCAGGAATGAAAAGTGTGGCTGTCAATTATTTCTGCCTACTCCTTTGGAGAGATGGCCGGATGTTTTTTTAGTTAGTTTATTCAAGAAGCAATAAATAAAAAACAATTGCTTAAGGATTAAATATGGTATATAAAAAAACAGCGTTTTATCTAATAACTTATTAGTATGGTGGATGTTTCCATGATCCCTAGGAAGAATTTCTATATTCCCAAACTAACTAACTTAATAACCATTAAGCTGTTTCTCTAGAGGAGTAGGCAGAGATAATGGACCGCCACACTACTTTATTCTTACATACCTCTCTAGCTTCCTCCACATTCATACAACGAGTCATACACGCACGTCGATTCTTCGGACTTCTTACATGACCAACTTTTAAAATTGGATTAATTTGGTCATGTCATGTTTTCGTCGATGTGCCTCGACTCCGTACTCCATTTACATCATTAACGTATACTTTCATAACCATCCTCTCTCTATCCATGCACTCCATATCTTCGAATCAACGCAGGGATTCTTTCATAATTTTGTTCATAATACCTTCTTAAGGTCATCATCATTCCTTTCTTATATCAGCATTTAAGATTTTGTCGTACATCGTTCTACCACACATTCGTCGTAGGGACCTCATCTCTTCTGTATTTATTCTGCTCTCATCCTTTTTCTGCCAGTTCCATGGTTTGCATCCATACATAAGGGTTGGGACCAGAACTCAATTGTGAATTCTTGTATCCAATAACTACTTGTAAAGCTCCATTAACTTTGCCAACCCCTCTTTCGACGTAACTATCCATTCGCTGTGAACATGCTACCAAAATTCACAAACTCACTCACCTGCTCCGAGTTCTCTTCGTTCACACATATGTACCAAATTGTCATTTGCTCTTCCCTTTGTGTTTTATATCATTTAAAAATCGTATTTCTGTGAACTGTCCCAAGTGCATTTTAAAATGCTTTGGCTCGGACGCGATGCGAAATTGATCAAATTATTCACGGTGATAGTGTAATATATCTATCTCTTTTCCTGGCTTTTTCAATTTACCATAAAACACAGTTTTAGAATGTTTGTTAGACTTTATTTAAAATCACACGAAAGTGAGTATTTTCGGGTTAAACGTTTTTATTATTATTAAAACACAAAATAATATTAATACATAAAATCGTTTGTAAAAAATATTGAACCTAAGAAAAATGTTACCTTTTTACCCAATATCAAGGGCGCATAAGTTATATTTTTGTATGAATATATTAAAAAATATGGCGTCGAAGCAAGGGCAGACACAGCAAGGACCAAACAAGTTTTGAGGACTTCCGAATTGAAGATACTGATGACGATATCAGGCAAGACACTGAGGGATCGCGTAAGGAACACCATAATAAGAGAGATATGTGAGGTTGAGGATATTATAAGATGGAGCAGACAGCGAAAAAGGGAGTGGTACGGTCATGTTCAAAGAATAACTTTATTTTTATTATAAATGTAAAACCAAAAACATTAATTTTCTACATGTATTTTTTATTTTTTACAAAAAAAACTAAAGATAAATAAGAAATGATAAGTTAACTCCAAGGATTTGAATAAATGGTGTTAGCATTTGTTTTACAATCTTAAATATGAGCAGAAAAAAGCTCATTATTATAATGAAGGAATCTGGTCGTGTCTAGGCTTGAACCTACGTATCTTAGATCAGGAACCATGCGTTATGTCCCCTTAACCACCACCCGAATAAACCAGATAAATGAACACATGACGCGCAGGTGCTTAAAATATCTTAGGAAAAATCTTATTAAATATGCTATGATACTTTATCGCACTGTGTCAAGATTATGAAATATATATGGGCGTTGATGGTCAAGGATACAGAACGCCCTTTAGTTCAAGGAACATATAAAAAACCGATTCCTTCATCACAATATCGAGGAATTTCTATTCAGTTTGGAGATTGTATGACAAATTTTAATACAATAATAAATGATAACCCGCTATGGGTAAAATGCAGAATTCGTCTACAAGTATTTGTAAACATTCAAAAATAAAGTTGTAAAAACAAAAACTGGTCCAAGTTAAAAATAGCATGTAAATTGGAGTGACATCGCCAGGCGTTATCTAGCAATACGTTAATGGCGGTAACCTTTCACATTGCGTTAGTAAAAAGATCTTTTGCTTAATGCTTAAATCTAATTTTCATAGATGGCGCTAGTGTGTAGCTTGAAATATAACATGTGAAGTGTGGTGTTACATAGTAGCATATATACAACTTCCAAAAATTTGTCAGACATGGTGGTCATAAGAAGGGTTCAATGGGGAATGTTGTATTACATAAAGCGTGCGCTTAACCCAACCAATGACATCGTCATAAGTCCTGTAAACACCTCGACCACCGTATTATGTTCCCAATTTGTATCTTCGTCTCTATTGAGATACAATTAATCCTTTATAATATTTAAGAAGGTTACCCACCGCTTAACTGAAGCTGTTATAGGATACAGTTTTTTTTTTTTAATTTTTGCTTCGCCGCCTTAGTTCTTAGATGAAAACTTCTTATTATTTATCGCTGAAGCCATTAAATTTAGTTTTACGGAGCCAATCTCACCGTCTAGACAGCCATTTCTAAACGGTATTTAGCTACAAACTTCGTAATTTTAAAAATTGACATCTGCTGAGTGCATAATGGTTGTATTTAAATTGAAAACCTAAAATTAGTTAATAAATTTTATGAAACGGCGCTTTTTAGTGCTTTCAAATTATTCCAAACAAAACTGTGAGAAATATGTCATTAACTGTTTAATTTGAAACACTGTTATTATATAAAAATTTATTTATTTAATTTCTGATAACAACTTTTTCCCCAACATTTGAATCATGATGATGCTAAGATTGGCGGGCGAAACAGCTGTCACAATATTTAATTTGATATAAACTAATATACGAGTACTTTGATATTAAAATAGTGTTCCAAATTAAATAGTTAAAAGTGTTCAAAAACATTATCACAAGTCGAAGTCAAACAATCGATTATAAATGAAATGTATATTTATAATTTAAATATAACGTTTTACATAATAATTAAATAAAACGATGTTTTTTAACTACTTCCACTTTTGTCTTTATTTAGACAGCGACCGGTTTCGCCAGGCTCGCTGGCATCGACAGACTGGACCAGTCTGTCGTGCCAGCGCGGCGCTGTCCGCCATAAGACAAAAGTGGAAGTAGTTAAAAAAACATCGTTTTATTCAATTATTATTTAAAATGAACTTCCATCAAGAGATTTCAGTAAAATCATTTGATTATCTTAATAACGTTTTACATTTACATATATAGGAATAAGTGGTGTCGTTAACTACCTACGTGGCAGAGTGGCAAGAGCTATGACTGGTACGCTGAAGGTACCGGGTTCGATTCCTGGCGATGATATTGTAGTTGTCAAAGCGTATTTGATCTATAGAATTCACGTGAAAATAAAATGGCGAGAGATGAGCTACCAATCATGAGAATGTCATGAGAATCAAAAGCTCAAGAATTGTACGGAGTGGTTAGGTTCAAATAACCTGCCGTATAAAAATGTGGTATCCCAAGAACCAGCAAAAATGTGACACTCTACTGCAAACCAATCCCCTGGATTGAAACAAGTGATCGATTTTGAATTTAAAAAAGTAAAGGATTAAGTAAAGGATTTACCACAGAATTTGGGTGTTGAAAGCTTAGGTTATTAAAATAAAAATGAGAAAATCCATTATTTTGGCGAATATTAAATGATACATACTTTACGTTATTTTTATCTGATTGATTTTTATCACTGTTTAATATGCCAATTTATTTACTAAATTTCAATTAGAAATCAGACATTTTCTAGAAGAAGTAGAATATGTTTTAAATATGTACGAGTATTTTATCATATTTACGAGTATAATACTCTCTTTTCAAATGTTGTTGAGGTTATTTTTTTTACTTTTATCGAAGGTATAAAATCATAACCGATTTCGACGATGAAGATTTTTAAGTTTTAAAGCCGTAATATTATTTTAAACAATAACATTTTTTACTTTTTACGTTTACTTCAATGAATTGACCAAGTTGTGGGATTTTTGGACTGCGACCAACAGGATAACATATCACGCAAGGGCTGTTTGTCTAAGAAAACACTTAATGTAAAAAGCTCTCCTTCAGAACTACTTCGCTCGCCAACAGAAAGATGTCGTGTAAGCTGCTGGTCTAAATCTCTTTGCAACTTTATTGTAAATACAACTCGAATTTTCTTTATTGACATGCATGCAAAAGTTTAACATTAGTATTAACATGTTTTGATATTAATATTAAACAAAGAATTTAATCACACGATAGGTAATTGTTGTTTGGATTGTTGGAATAAAACGAAAAGTGTTTTACAAATAAATTTGACATGAATAAAATATTTGAATTTCTTCTATATACGCCATATTTTGTGTTGTTATGATGATTTTTTTAAAGGATCCCTGAGATGGTTCGGACATATGGAACGAATGGATGAGAGTAGAATGGTTAACAAGTTGTATACAAGCAGCGTGAGTGGGAAAAGAAGCCGAGGACGACCGAGGAAAACATGGCATGACCAAATTAATCAATTACTAAAAGGCGGCCACATTCGAAGTCTGAACAATCGACGTGCTTGCATGGTACGATGTATGGATGTAGAGGAAGCTCGAGAGGTATGCCAAGACAGGTCAGTGTGGCGATCCATCCTCTCTGCCAACCCCTCCGGGGAAATGGCGTGATGGTTAGTTAGTTAGTTAATGATGATTTATTACTATTTTTCTTTTTATAAACTTTGTATTTTCAACACTTTTATTAAAAAAATTTAATTATGTATAACATCTGTCAGATCATGTAAACAACAACAATTTTATAATATTTTTATAAATAAGTATCTTTACTGAAGAAGGACTGGTTGTCCGAAACATGTCTATATAATTTAATTTTTTTAATTAAAGTGTTGTGTATACAAAGCGTAAAAAAGAAAAGTAGAAATTGGATATTTGTAGATAATAAAAATCTTTTCAGTAAGAACTGTATTCTTTTAAACATCTTGTAGTTTTTATTATAAATAATGTTTAATATAAAAAAAAACATGAAAACGGTAATCCTTATTTTATTTATTTACTACAAGCAGGGTTATTGCGTCCCCATCCGTGAATGTGTACCAGGGTTGCAGAAATGAAAAGCGATGGGCGATATCTGAATCATAGTTTTCGGTTATTGCGTTTTTACCCCCATTTAGGTTTATATCTCCCTGATATACGAGCGGATCGTGACGTGACCCATCGTATTCTGACAGAGATGGGAAAAAAGTAAGTTCCAGAAAATGGGAGGCTGTTCTCAAAATATAAGCAATAAAATGGGGTTACCCGAGAGGGACTACACTTTAGACGGCTTTATGAAATAAGCCGACAGTTATGGCCTAGTACTTAATTTTTAAGGTTTAGTTATTTGGCAATAAACATTCACAGTTTAAAATATACCTCATGACAATAAAGTACCCGGAAATTGTGTCTGAAATTGCCCGCAGTGAATATTAAAGAAAAAAAATATATATTTTGCTAAGTTCGGACTAAGGACTATTCTTAATTAATATAACAAAAATGAATGAGATCTGTCTACCTGTTTGTTAACAGTAGCTGTTTGAATCAGTCCACCTTAGAAGTGCGTCACGTTTTTTATAATGAATAAAAATACTGGACAAAGAGAGTATCTCAAACTTTTTGTTTCCAACTAAATTTAGTGTATATAATCGTTTCGAATGTTCTTCTCAGGTCTCAATCTAATGATTGGTCTGCAGCAAGGCGACGCATCTCCTATTCCACTCCGCTTGGTCCTCGGCAACTCTCTTTAACTCCGCATAAGAGGTGCAGCCCATACGACGACCGTCGTGGCCGAGTGGTAAGTGCTTTGACTGCCACCTCGAAGGTTCCGGGTTCGATTCCCGGCGAAGCGCAGTGTGATTGTCACACTGTCTTTGGTCTGGTGTAGAATGACAATAAAATGGCGATAGATTAGCTACCTATCACATGTCACGAGAATCATTATGATAGCTATAATAATACCCTTTACATCGATTTGGCACACGCTGTCATGATCTAAAGAGCGATTCAACAAAATAATAATTATAATATCTAAGCAAAATTGGCGAGATCGTCCTCTGTCCATCGATCCCTCGACCATTCCCTCCAATACATCATGCAGGAAACATTCGTGTCGCAACACATGACCAATCCAATCCTCTCCGCTATGGTGTTCAACATGTGCCTACTCTCTTCACCTCTGCTGAAAACCTCTTAATTTGTTATGTGGTCCCCCCATGAAACGTGGGCAACTCGTCGGTAGGTCCACATCTCAAATGCCTCCAGCCTTTTGCGCTCTCTTTTGCCCAGGCACCAAGTCTCGAGGCGTTCACTAAAACACTCCATACCAATGTTTTTGTAAGTTGTTTTCGGAGGTTCAGGTCTATGTTGTTGGACTCGAATATTTTAGACTTTTTGTTGAAGGCAAGTTTAGCCTGGTAGATACGACTATCGACGTCTTTCTTGGATCGACCATCCCATGTAATCATTGCGAGTGTTAGAAAAGGCTTATGATGAATGAGTTTTATCAAAAATTCAAGCCTACGATTAGTCCAAAGTATTTAAACACGGTTGGGAGACAGTCCAAGATTTGTCTCGTTTTAGAACACTTTCGACCTCCTACATTGACGATAAAAATGAAAAAATTAATAAAATTGTACTCAAAATCATCAAGTGAGTGTTAAAGAGGTAGCACAAGACCCAAATATCTATTGAGTCCATTCGTTTGATTTTGGTGGAAAATTTGGGCTTGAGACTCGTCGCTGTTCGACTCGTGCCGAAGAATTATTATAATCGCTTTTTATATCTATAAAACATAATGATTTTCCAAATCAAATTCAAATTCAACTAAATTACTAACTACTAACCATCACACCATCTCGCCGGAGGGGTAGCCAGAAAGAATTGACCGCCACATTGTTCTGACCCGGCATTCTTCTCTCACTTCCTCAACATGCATACACCGTGTCATGCACGCACGTCGCTTACTCTGACACATTACGTGCCCAACATTTAATATCTGACTTGTTTC
>JAHDVF020001446.1:0-91884 GCA_022606425.2 Lepidostoma basale | reverse complement strand
TATTTTTTTTTTTACTAATCTTAAGTTTATGTTATGATTCTTATGAAGCAACGACACCTGTATTTTACTTATGAATTGAAAGAAAGCCAATTATATTATAAAGAACTAACCGTTTCTTCTCATATCAGGTAATAACCACATGATACTGGGAATATATAGATATAGATTTGAATATTAATTGATTTGAGAAAACATCTGTTTTCTAGAAGTTTTATTACAATTTAAGTGAAAAACACGTTTCGTTTGTCTAAAGCATAATAAAATATAGCAAAAATCAAACTTGTTGTTTTTTTTAAACACGAGATAAAGGAGTAGAATACGGGAATTAAAGTAACAGACATGGTTTAATATACTGTTGAAAATAAAATAAGGGATATCAGTTTCTCCCAGTCCTATTCGACGCAGTCAGCCCATAATTTTCTTTGGGCCGCATCCATCTGGACGTAATCTTCAGGGCTCCGCCCTATAGCATTATTTCTACATGGCCAGTCCATAGTAGAGGTTGAGACTATCAGAATCTCATAATTATTTTGAGTTCTAGATTGAATAGAAGTATTGATTAAAACAAACAAACAAACCATCCCGCCTTTTCCCTGCAGGAGTAAGCAGAGATATTGGAACGCCACACTACTCTATTTTGACACACCTCTTTAGTTTCCTCCACATTCAAACAACGAGTTATACACGCACGTCAATTCTTCCAACTTCTAACAATAGCAAACTTTAAAATTATATTAATTTGATCATGTCATATTTTCCTCGGTTTAATTAGACTCCGTACTCCATTTACATCGTTGACGTATACTTTTTAAGAATGAGAGCAGAATAAATGCGGTAGAGATGAGGTCACTAAGACGTATGTACGGTAGAACGACGTACGACAGAATCTCAAATTCTGATATAAGAAATAAATCTAGAGCGGAAGAAGGTATTATGGACAAAATTATGAAAGGATCGCTGCGTTGGATCGGACGCGCATAAAGCGCATGGATGGAGAAAGAATGGTTAAAAAAAATATCGATCAACCTTTGTAACTTATGCTCTATTTATTATTCTTCTTCTTCTGATTGAAGATCTTGCGATCTGTTTATGCAGGATATCAATTTTCTTTCTGTGATGAAGACGACCAGTCTTTTCTACATCTCTTTGGAGGTCGTCCTGGTGGTCGTCGGCTCTCTGGAGTCTCGTGCATCACGAAGTCAGGAATTCTCGCTGGATCCATTCTCTCGATGTGGTCCCTCCAGAATTGTCTACTCTGTCTACTCCATTTCACTATGTCTTCAATTTTGCAAGATTTGAGAATTTCTTCATTGGGTATCCTATCTCGAAGGGTTCTCCCCACAATAGGTCGCAAGGTTTTAATTTCTGCTACTATTAAGAGATGTTTGGTTCTGACAGTGTCTGCTTTTGTTTCGATTCCGTATGTCTATGCTATATTCAATGTGAACAAATACACATTTAAAAACAAAAAAATAACGTTTGTAAACAAGTTTTCCATAAAGTAGAAATTGATTAAAATTTAACGAGTTTTAAAAAAAGGTATTCCTGGCATATCGGCATGAAGAATTATTCAAAGTTAAAAGTTTTAAAGTTCACGAAAAAATAAATGTCCGCTCTCCACCAAATTGCGAACCTTTTAGAGAAGTACATTCTTGTCAAATCGGATTTCATTTCATTAAAAGCAAAATTAAGGGGGGCAAATAATTTATGAAACTGTTCGTCGGATTGACAAATTGTTTGTTCACCGATATGAGAAAGGTTGGGAATGGAATAAATCTCTAGCGAGTAAGAAAAATTCTTATTTGTTAAGATCAAAGGAAACAAATTTGCTTATACGAATAGGAACAAAGCTCCAAAAGACGAAATATTTACTCTAATAAAACAAGACGAAAAAAGTTGCTTGTGTCTTTTTGAATATCTGGAATAATACTTTGTCATGCAATTTTGTATGGGAATATTTGACATGTATAAGTAAATTTATAAACATAAAACTTTGCAGTGAAATAAAAACAAATATAAAACTTGATAATCCATTGTGTACAGGGATGCATGGAGCTGACAAAAATAATGACAGTAGAATAAATGAAGTAAAAATTCGAGCTCAAAGCATAATGTCTAGTAAACCTTACCTTGGAATTGAAATAGCAACGCTGTAAACATTTCACTTTTATATTTTGAATATTTATTCTATATTCGCCATACTTTGTGTTGTAGATGTTTTATTTTTTTATATATACTTTGTATATGCAACACTTACATTAAAAAAAAAATACATATACATGTTTCGGACAACCAGTCTTTCTTCAGTGATACATATTATAAAGATACATATTTAAAATATTATAAAATTGTTTACATGATCTGACAGATGTTATTAAAATTTAATTTGGATCATTTAAACAATTTTATAATATTATATTTTAAGAATGTATCTTTATAATATGTATCACTGGAGAAGGACTGGTTGTCCGAAACATGTCTATGTAATATATTTTTTTTAAATGTAAGTGTTGTATATACAAAGTATATAAAAAAGAAAAAGAAAAATATTAAAAAAAAATTGAATTAAAAATATCAACCACGACATGTTTCATCTCCAGGCGTAACTGTTATTTAAATACATTACGGATAATTAAATAAAAATATATCTCTCAGTTATATGCAATAATAAAATAAAATCATGTTTTTTTACCTCCTCCGATTTATCTTTATTTTTTCAGCGACCGGTTTCGCCAGGCTCGCTGGCATGGACCAACGAGCCGAGTCGATGCCCGTAAGCCTGGTGAAATGCGTTGCTATCGAAATAAAGACAAAAATGAAAGTAGTTGGAAAGCATCGTTTTATTTAATTAATGTGTTATTATTTAATAAAGCTGAGAAATATGTATTTATTTAACTGTATAAAATATATAATACCAGGAATGCATAAGAGATGGTTTGTATTTAGGAAGACAAGATACTCTCTACAGCCAAGAGTTCCTGTGGCATTCTTCATTTGTCTTCTAAACGTACGTCACTAATATGAAAGATGTCGATCTCCAAAGCGATCACTAATATGAAAGATGTCGATCTCCAAAGCGATCACTAATATGAAAGATGTCGATCTCCAAAGCGATCACTAATATGAAAGATGTCGATCTCCAAAGCGTTTGATTGCTCTTCCCACCGGCATCCTCATGATATTTGGGATCCTTCTGAGATATATTATTTTTTAGTTACATATCGTTATTTTATTTTTGTTAAACCGGTTTGTGCCAAAGTGAGTCGTCTAAATATTTTTCGTTTGTTATGTCTCATTTGTGTAAAAAAACTAATTAACCATCACGCCGTCTCCCCGAAGCGGTAGGCAGACAGAATGGACTGCCACAAATTTTTTTCTTGACCTATTTCTATCGCTTCCTCAACATTCATACATCGTGTGATTCTACATCGTGACTTCTCACGTGGCCGAAATTCAATATTTGATTTATTTGATCGTGCCACGTTTTCCTCGATCTTCCTCTATTTCTGGTTCCATTAACATCGTTAACATATAATTTTTTTACCATGCTTTCTTTATTCATTCTTTCCATATGTCCAAACCATCTTAATGATCCTTTCATTATTTTGTTCATAACACCATCATTCGCACCATATTCATGACTTATATTTTCATTCGACACTATCATACATCGAGTATCAACACATTTGTCTAAGAGCTCTCATTTCTACTGAATTTATTCTACTTTCATCCTTATTTTGCCAGTTACATGTTTCGCTTATATACGTAAGGAATAATTTTTTCGATGAAATTGAAAAACCACAATTTGCTCATTAAATGAAAATCCCAAATTGCTCATTTGTGTATAATAAAAATAAATAAATAAACAAATCACCAGAGGCAGGTTGGCTCTGCATGTTGGGAGAAAAAGCAAATTGCGCTAACGCTATTGAAGACAACTATCCGGAAAATAAATATGGATACCCTTCAAGATGAACGAATTCTCAAGGATGTCCAAAATAAATCCCTTATTTTTTAAATAAAAACCTGGATATTTTCAATATATTCCGTGATATTAATTTTTTTATTTTGCTTGAATTCGCCATTAGTGAGATGTTTTAAATCTCTTTGATTTTCTACATTTTCATTAATTAATTAGCTGACGTTGATTTTACAATTTCTTTTAATTAATGAAATTATTTAATCACGTTTCTGGAAAATTGCTTAGGTGCGACACTTCAGCGAAAATAATTTTTCAATCGGAAAAGTGAATGGAGTAATTATATCGGTAGAAACCGATTTCTCAGAAAAGGTAGGCTTTTAAACGGAGTGATATATTTTTAAAGCTTTTTCGAATAAAGTATGAAGTAGGCATAGAATTTTTAATTTATTATTTGTTGAACATTTACGTGAAACTCCACATTAAATAGATTATACAAATTAAACCTATACAAAAAAGCTAGAATGGCAGTGCACAATGGTGTTCTTCTACCGACCCTTATGTATGGAAGCAAAGCATGGGACTGGCATAAGAAGGATAAAAGTAGAATAAATGCAGTAGAAATGAGATCTCTTAGACGATTGTGTGGATACTCTGTGTAAGATAAAGTGTCGAATGAAAATATAAGAAGTGAATGCGGTGCGAATGATGGCGTTATGAGCAAAATAATGAAAGCATCATTAAGATGGTTTGGACATATGGAAAGAATGGATGAAGAAGAAATGGAAAAAAAAATGTATGTTAACGATGTAAATGGAACCAGAAATAGAGGAAGACCGAGGAAAACAAAATCAAATAAATCAAATATTGAATGACGGCAATGTGAGAAGTCAGAGAAATCGACGCGCGTGCATGACACGATGTATGAATGTTGAGGAAGCAAGAGAAATATGTCAGGAAAGAAATGTGTGGGAGTCCATTCTTTCTGCCTACCCCTTCGGGGAGACGGCGTTAGTTCGTTAGTTAGTTATTTGTTGAATATTTACGTGAAACTCCACATTAAATAGATTATACAAATTAAACATTACGTGCTACAATCCACTGGAGTTGGAGAATAATGTTGAAATATCAAAGCGTTTCCGCCAAAACTATAGATTATTTTATTGATATGATTATTATCATTTTTCTTCTTCTTCTCCTCTCTAGTTCTACAGTCCTCAGTGGACCTCGGCTCTCCAAAATGTATTTCCAGCTAACCCTATCCTGAACCCTAGACTTCCTTTCAGTTCAGTTCTGACTCTTATCAATTGTAAGTCCTTCAGAACACCGTCAGGCATACGAAGCCGTGGTCTTTCCACGTTGCCTTTTCCCTCCGGTCTTGTGGATGTCAATTGTACGGGTGTTGAAAACTCTTTCATTTGCACCAAAATTTCAAATTCACCTCATCGCACCAGATGAGGCGAATTTGAAATTTTTACCCACCTCATATTTTAAAATTAACGTTACTTCTAGTCGCATTCAATCTCTTTCGATTTTCCTGATTTTCTGGAATGAAATCACGCAAAGAGGAAACTCTGGAAAAATAGGTTCTCTCATTAATCGCACCGGAAATAAGAACGAAATTGGGTGCTTTCATTCAGATTTCAAATCAATATATATTTTGAATATGAAGATTTCAGATTCGAATAAATTCTTGTGATCATCTTTTGATATCCAATTTGTATACCTTATTACAAAAATTGACGAAAATTTTTTTCACAAATACTTAACATAAACTAATACACATGTATTGTTACTTATTACATGTAGCTTAATTTTATGTAGTTAAAGTGAATGTTTTATGGAATTTCTCGCACTGCATTTACTTCGACTCGAAAGACCGCCAAAGAGATGGATGGATAGCTAAAAATCAACCTTCTAAGATAGACCAACCTGACTACAGAAACAGACAAAAGATCTTAAACATGTATTTACTTAATATGTGTAACATGTTTTCAATCAATTTATAACATGTTATGTAATGCCTTTTAATTAAATATATATACTTTGACTGTTTCATTCTGATTTTTTGGTCATTCATACTCTGGTTATAATCGTGACACCAATAGATGCTAAAACAATTACAAGTATAATAAAAGTGAATTAACAAAACTAACTTTTTTTAAATGGTCCATTGTTTTCGCCGAAATACCACGATACCTTAACATTCATCTATTTACTACTATCTTTTTACACTCTCATTCATCATTTTCAAACCTACAAGACATGCGTACGTCTTATAATGACATATGGAATAGAAACGAGAGCTGACACCATCAGAACAAAACGTCTCCTAGAACCACAGAAATAAAGGTTCTGCAATCCGTTGCGGGAATGACAATCCGAGACAGAATAAGACATTCTGAAATAAAAAAGATCTGCAATGTGGAAGATGTCGTGCGACGGGGAAGACAGAGAAGACGCTACTGGAGAGATCATGTGGAAAGAGCATGTTCTGAAAAAGTGATAAATATAGCTGCAAATAAAGTACCAACAGGAAATCGACCTGCAGGAAGACTACCTAAAATATAGCGAGACAGTTGAATATCCGCATTCCAGGAACAGGCTCCGAGAAATAACAGGACACAGTCTTAAATAAAGCAGAAGAAGAAGATTTATCAGTGTAGCTTTTTTTTAAATATGTCGGTACAGCGAGTAGGGGCAACACTACTGCCAAATTCGGTTGGCTTCTTTCTCGAATGATTTTTATGCTTTATTGTGAAATTAGGTATTGATAATAGAATCATTTAATAATTTTTAAATATGTGGGATACGGAAGATTAATGTTTATTCTAATTTAAAAAATAATTTTCCATAGATACGGTTAATTCGATCGGTTATATAGGTCTGTTGTCTATGTCAATAGAAACATTTTAAATGTTATTGTAGGTTAAAATAAATATTTTTACCGTATTGTTCATTGTAGTTTATTTCCTAATGGATATCCATTAAAACTTTATCACTAAAAGCTTACAATTAAGTATAATTCAAATGCTTTTAGGCGACATAAATAATAATTTTTATTTTAACTAAAAGAACACGTTTTTAAATATAAAAAAAATATATGTGTATAAATTAAATATGAAATTATGTATAATAGATTAAAAAAGTGTGTTATAATATAAACAAAAATCTAATCAGTTTAGTAAAGACATAACAAACATGAATGCATGGACGATGGAAGAATGGTTTAAATAACCTAACTAACTAACTAACCTTACCTAACCTAACCTAACCTAACCATCACCCCGTCTCCCTGAAAGGGTAGGCAGAAATAATGGACTATCTGGACTAAACAAATAATATAAAATATAATGATATAAAATAAAATAACAAGAATAATATAATTAAACACATAATGTTATTTTTAGGTGGTGCACATATTGTCTATTTAATGGTTTATAAATGATACGTAAACGGTGTGAATGGAGTACGAAATTGTGGAAGCCCGAGAAAAACTAAGAAAACATGCCCAAAATAATAAAACGAATTTTTATGAATTAAAACACTGTTTTTTTCCATTTTTGAGTTTATTTTTATCGACATGTTTCGAAGGCTTACGTCAGCTATGTTAGAAGTCGGAAGAATCGGAGAATGGGTAAGACTTGCTGTATGAATGTGGAATGCGGTCTATTCTCTATGCCTACCCCTTTGGAGAAACGCCGCAATGGTTTGTTGTTGTCCAATAAACTGTAAGTATGATGTAAAACACCAAATTTAATATTTAATATGACTGATAACGTCTGATTTGAAGTTTTATTATTGTTTATGGAAATGATTAATTTCATCATTATGTACGGAAGTGAAGCTTGGAGTTGGCAGAAGAAGTATGAAAGTAGGAGTAGAAATGAGGTCAGTATGAAGGATGTGCGAAAAAATAATGTATGATAGAATATCTAATGATGAAGCAAGAAAGGAATGTAAAGAGGATGAATGCGTGATAAATAAAATCAAGAAAGGGTCACTAAGATGGTTTGGACATATGGAACGAATGAATTGTTAAAAAGATATATACAAGTAGTGTGAATGGAAAAAGGAGTCGAGGAAGGCCAAGTAAGACATGGCATGACCAAATTAATCAATTACTGAAAGGCGGCCATGTTCGAATGTGGGAACAATCGACGAGCGTGCATGTCACGATATGTGAATGAAAAAGAGGCGCGAGAGTTATGTCAGGATAGAACAATGTGGCGATCCATCCTCTCTGCCTACCCCTCCGAGGAAACGGCATAATGGTTAGTTAGTTAGTTATCAGTAAATGTTTGATAATTCCTAATTATGTTCAGTTATGGAGTTCACAAATTTCAGATGATTGGCGGCCGTATACAAAACTTGGATGTCCTGAGTGATGTAGGTCTATTTGACCCTGATAATTGCCTTCGTCAAAGACAGCACAGATTGTTTTATTTGCCGCGCTGCAGAACAAACTTGCCAATGGGTAGGGCAATCTTATTGCTTAATCGGGACGCCTCGGAGGTCGACATATTTCGTGATAGTTTGTGTTGCCTAAGGAATGCAATATCAATGTTATGATTATTTATAATTCTTAAGCTTATTTTTATTTTATGCTTCCCTTTTAAATTTTTATAATGTAATTGCAAACGATCTGGAAATATGTCTGTAATGAAATTTAAATGTATCTCAATAGAGACGAAGACGCAAACTGGAAACTGAATATGGTTCATCAAGGTGTTAACAGGACTTATGACCTGTCATTGGTTGGGTTAAGCGCACGCTTTATGCAATTATAACATTCCCCATTCCACCTATTTCTTTATGACCATGTAAGACAAATTTTTGGAGGTTGTATATATGTAACAAATCTATGCTTAACTTCACATGTCAGTTTCAATACGCCATCTATGTAGATTTGATTACATATGTTAATCTTTTTAAGATTAATCTACATAATCCACACATCGTATACAAGTATAAGTATACATTCACAAAAAATATGTCTGTTGTGTTTTTAATTTTTATTAAAATAAATGAAATGTTTTTAAAAAGCCTTAGCATGGCGAACCACAGTATATAATTATAAAACTTCTATAAAACACACGTTTTAATTCGTATTAATAGTATTCATTGTATTTTATCGCACATAAAAGGTTTGCTTAGAAACGGCCAAGCTTGAAATTGCAGTTGGCACACAAAGATGATTTAATACTTGGTTTGTTCTAATTTCCATCTTGCTGTTTGGATCCACACTCTGCGGTATTATCCACACGACCACATCCCAGATTAATTAATATCCCTTTACAGAAATCAAATAATCCGCCATTATTTGTCTAACATAATTGGGTTAGCAGCCCCAACTATTGCATAAGGGTTCTCATATATTTATACCGGACATGGGGACCTATGAAAGTACCTAAATTAATGTGCCTCAGTATGTACATATTTACTACAGTCACAATTTTGAATTGGTTAGATAAACAGCCTATCCAAAAAAGCCAAGATGGCAGTGCACAATGGTGTCCTTGTGCCGACCCTTATGTATGGAAGTGAAGCATGGAACTGGCAAAAGAAGGATGAAAGTAGAATAAATGCAGTAGAAATGAGATCTCAAATACGAATGTGTGCAAATCTGTATATGATAGTGACAAATGCAAGTATAAGAAGTGAATGTGGTGCGAATGAAAGTGTTATAAACAAAATAAGGAAAGGGTTATTAAGATGATTTGGACACATGGAAAGAATGAGTGAAGACAGAATGGTAAAGAAGGTATATGTAAACGGCGTGAACGGAGCTTGATATAGAGAAAGGCCGAGGAAAACGTGGCACGATCAAATCAATCAAATATTGAATGTCGGTCACGTGAGGAGTCGGAGAAATGTATGAATGTAGAGGAAGCGTGAGAAGTATGTCAGGACAGAACAGTGTGGCGTTCCATTCTTTCTGATTACCCCTCCGGGGAGACGGGTGATGGTAAGTTAGTTAGTGAGTTAGTTATAAACAATATATTTTAACGTTAGGTTAATTCTTCTTATTCTTCTTCTTTCGTTTCTTCTCGTTTAATGAAATCACTCTTCTGCAATGATAACGTAAGCTTGAAACTCCACCAGAGAATGATCAAATGCTATGTGTGATCTGTTTTATTGTACGGATGTGAAACGTGGACCTTGAAAGTTAACTCAATAAACAGACTGGAAGCATTTGAAATGTGGCTCCATCGCCGAATGCTCAGAGTTCCCTGGACAGACATGATTACCAATACTGAAGTACTAAAGTGAGCTAGAATTGACAGGGAATTGTTATCAAATATCAAGGTTCGAAAGATTTCACATCTGGGTCATATACTGCGTGGGGAAAAGTATCACCTTCTCCAACTGATATTGGAGGAGAAAATTGAGGGACACCGAGGGCCCGGAAGGAGACAAATATCCTGGCTGCAAAACGTGAGGGAGTATATTGGCATCCGAAGTGTGGAGGAGCTGTTCCGAGCGGCGTAGGACAGGGACAGGTTCGCTGAGGTGATCGCCAACGTTGAGGGGACCCGACAGGGCACTTGAAGAAGAAGAAGATAAACAATATTTGTTTATCGTTAGGGTAATTGCTTACATACAATATTGAACAACTTTCGTATCAGAGTGGCAATGGCCAGACTGCAACACTGAAGGTCCTGAGCCCTGGCTATGACAGTGTAAAAAAATCGTTTTCATTTGTTTTAATTGTTTGAAATGGAGTTTTACACCGTTGTTCAAGAAACAATATAAAATTTAATTAACTATAATATTTGTACACTTTTATTTACACCACTTGACTGTTCAACAGCGGCTGGTTTCACCCCCGCCGGAGCTTCGTCAGATAAAAATAAAGTATTGTAAAATCAATTTAAATGTGAATTAATATTATATTTAGTTCATTGTTTTGGTCGAAAAGGGGGTTGGCCGGAAATTGGACGTTGGCGTAATAGCTGTCGCGAAGAACATTATTACATATAACTAACGAATCCAACAGCTGTTATTCTACCCAAACGTTGGCTTACCTGCTATAAGCTGTTTTACAAACCTATTTTCGATATTCTTATTTTCGATAAACTATATATCACATTTGGCATTGTGATACGTGCCATACACGGAATATAGAGACACAGAAATCAGAGCTTTCAATCTACGTCACGCTACAACGCAAGTGATTTGCGCATGCTTAAACAAAAAAGTCGACATAAGCGCCATCTATGGTGAACAAACATAAATATGAATTATTCTCACAAGGTAAAATATTCATGAAATTCTCAAAATGTTTTATCGGTAAAACAACGGGTCCAATTGTGAATATAAACCATACGAGGACCCACTCAAACACTCACAAAAATGTCATCAAAATCGGTCCGGCCGTTTAGGAGGAGTTCATCTACATTCGCTTTTGCAGAATAATTATATATATGTATAAAGATAATGCCACACCACAAATTATGTGTTTCATATGAAAGTATATAATTTAATTATAGTTTAAACTACCCATTTCTCTCTAACTTATATCTTATAAATCTTATATTGTGCCAATAAAACAACGCGTTGATGGAAAATGTTCATAAGAGCAAATTATTTTAAACCTTTGACAAAAATAGGACGTAAAAATATCATACGTCAAATGTTATTGTTGGAAAACTTTCGCATTAAAAACGCTTTGTTTTGTTAGATGAGCTGTTGGGAACAAAATCCTATCGAATATGTTAAGAGACTGTTCTATAAATTAGCATATTTAACCCTTTATTGCATGAAATTAGTATATGGCCGAGCCATTTAGGTTTCTCACCGCTTAGCGAAAGCTGTTAACATGTCAGTTTTGCTCATACACTCCCTTGGCCCGTCCCCTGTCCGTGCGGAACTTACGTTAAAAAACATAATATAAATATATTAAAACCCGCATTTCATCAAGAAAGAGTACGAACATATTTTAAATACAAGAGAGCGAGAGAGGAATCTGTCTTTCCATGGACTTGTGAGCTTGTGGACACTTTTTGCTGTAAGAGTTGTCGTCTCTAGTCCGTATGTCATCATGAGCAGTATACACATGTCGTAGACCTTTTTTTTGAGACAAACCGGTATTTCATCATTTTCAAAGACATGTCTCAGTTTACCAAAGGCGGCCCAAACCAGTCCAACTCTTCGAGGTAGCTCTGCAGTTATCGTTAACATCGATTATCTGCAAAAGTAATTCGAAAAACTCAATGCGCATGCCCGTGAAAGTTTCTGGATTATTCAGATTTTTGTTGTATGACAGTATTATAGAAAACAAAAGTTGAATAATTTGGTTTTATTAATTTTGAAAATTTTGACGTGCGTGAAAAATAAATTACATTCAAAGTTAAAATTGATCACTGATTACAATTGTACAGTGAACCAAGTTTTTAAAGGGTAGATAATCTTAACATCCGGGAATATTTCGCGGGTTGCAACTAGTTATATGTATTTGTGCAACCATGGAGGACCCAGACCACTTTTAAAATGCATTAATATCTCTCGATGTCCCGCCTTATACATGAAAATACAAAACCAAAAGAAAAAACAAGGCAACGATAGATACAATAGATAGAATATTACTGAAAGAAAAAAATGGATCGCGGGAGGTACAGGAGAGAGGGAGGAGCCAAAATGAAGGATGGGGGGAACAAGGAAATTTATTTAATATTGTGAAATAGGGAAGGAGTGCATGGTAAAGCAACATGGGTTCTTTGGTAAGAAGCCAATACTTGGTGGTTTCACATTTACAGATTTAAGTCATTTGTATGAAACCACATTAATAAAAAATAACAAATAATAACCACTTTAATAATAAACAAACTGGTTTGATACAAAGTGTTTTTAAAAATGTGTTAAATTCTATATTAGAATTGATTTTTCTTTTCTTCTCTGGTTTCAATCACGGGGATTGATTTGTAGCAGGGGTTTAATTTTGTATATATTATACGCAAATGAGACATAACAAACGAAATACATTAAGACAACTTATTGAACCCAAAATGGGGTAACAAAAATAAAATAACGATATGAAACTAAAAAAAATATGTCCCTAATAGGTCAACGTAAGTAAGGCAGTTCTCTTCCCAAAACTTTGTATTATATTTTTAAAGAACACCGCCTCACTGACACTAAAAATGTCGAAATCCAAGTTGATTAAATTCAACGTTTAAATCGTTCTTTCTACTGGCATCACCAAAGGCAGGTTGGTTTTGCATAATGGAACAAATAACAATTGATGTCGGCTCTGTTGCAGGTGACTATCAGGAACAAAAATACCTCTTTGCTCCAGAACATAGGGATTCTCAATGGAGCCCCAAATCTGCGTCTCTTTCTCCTTTCCGTACAAGTCTTCTCAGTCCTCTTAAACTCCTTGTATGAGGGTCAGCACATGTCCTCTCAAATTTGTTTCAGAATACCTGGGAAACAGCGAGGTAGTTATTTAGTTAGTTAGTTTAATTTCCGTTAATATTTAAAAAGTCGTTCTATGAAGGGTTAACACCCGGGGTTCCGGTACGAGCCGGGCAAGTCCTGGATTATCGTTTGGGTATCGATCACGGAGGAAGCGCGTGGATTAGGCGAATTATCTCTTGCCGGGAGTTTTCAAAACTTACTAATCTGACGTAAACTGGGTAGCATTGACGCCACGTGATTTTTTCACGACAGCATCAGATTTTTTAAAAAGTGATCTTAGAAATTATAAATGTAAAATGAAAAAGTCTATTTTATAGAAGTTTTGAAATAATTTATGTGAATGAACTGTTAAGTATGTCTAAGGCAATATCAAATGTGTAAGTGGGCATATAGTATTAGAACGACGATTTTTTTACTGTTTACCACAAAGTGAGTGCTTCATATTAAAACTTTAAAAAATATTGGTGTTACGAGTTTCTCTTTGAACGGCCGCTACTGCTGATCGCCATCATGTTTGGCTAGAGAGCCGTGCTTGACAAGTTTACAACATGCCTTCTGCATAAAACAAACCGAGCCACAAGTTGGCTGGACGTGTCCAAGGTCGCCAACAAACTGACCCGCCAGACACACTAATCCCTCTCTACCCCACTAACGCCTATCAAACTTTTCACACTAAACTACATACAAAGTGAGACTGCTAAAGAAAATAATTATTACGCGGGAAATTTTTAAACGTGGAATATCAGAATCGCTTACTGGATTATTATTATTATTTTTATTATTATTATTATTTTTATTATAATTATTATTATTTTTATTATTATTATAATTATTATTATTTTTATTGTTATTATTATCATCATCATCATCATCATCATCATTTTCATCATCATTATTATTATTATTATTATTATTATTATCATCATCATCATCATCATCATTTTCATCATCATTATTATTATTATTATTATCATCATCATCATCATCATCATTTTCATCATCATTATTATTATTATTATTATTATTATCATCATCATCATCATCATTATTATTTTTATTATTTTTATTTTTATTATTACTATTATTATTATTATTATTATTATTATTATTATTATTATTATTATTATAGAGCCACCTGGAAAAGAACCCTGCAGGACGAGGTTAAGGCAGCAGGTCTCACTTGGGATGATGTTAAGCATCAGGCATGCGATAGAGTCGGGTGGCGAAGATTCCTTGAGGTCCTATGCACCACGGAGGTGTGACAGGACAAAAAGAAGAAGAAGAAGAAGATTATTATTATTATTTTTTTTTTTTTAAGACTAATACCAAGGAATCAATGATGTTAACAATTATTATTACAATCTTCAATGTGAGCAAAAAATAGCTCATTATTATGAAGAAGGAATCTGGTCGTGTCCAGGCTTGAACCCACGTCCCCTGGATCAGGAGCCAAGCGTTCTATCCCCTAGACCACCACCCGATATCAAATGTTTTGAAAAATAACTCTTAGACTACTAAACAAACGTTAGTCTGTCATTGCTACGCGGCACATTCTTCGTCGACGCATTTTGGATAAACCACATCATTATTTATTTAAAATTAGAATTAAACACTTTTAAAAGGTTGTATAAAATCACTTTATTATGAGTCAAGAGCGGCAACCGGTTTCACTCTGTAACGAGCTTCGTCAGGGCTATACACAAACTGATTTAATTACACAGTTGCACAATTAAGATTGATTAAGGGGAGGTGGCAAAAATGGAAAGAGAAAGGGACGGAAATAAAAAAATTAAAATTATTGGTTGTTGAGGGAGGGGAAGGGGTAATCGTTAAGGCGACGAACTGGGTGGTTAAACGAAAATGGAAACATATTTAATATCGGACTATACGAGAGATTCGTTTGATTGTTTATAATTTGGGCATTATTATTTATGGATTATTTGATTTCCAGGGCTTCTTAGTTATTTAATCGGATACCTATTTTATTTTTGTGAAGAAATTTGGCTCCCGTTTCCTTTTGGAAATTTGGCTCCCGTTTTCTTTCCTTATCTCTCTAATTCTCATGCTTCTCACGCGATCCCTCAGTGTCTTGCCTGCTATCGTCTCCAGTATCCCGGAATTCCTCAAGACGTATTTGGTCTTTAATGTGTACTTGTTTGGTCTTTACTGTGATTGTATATACGAAAAAAAAAACACTAATTAATGACTGAATGTTTTCTGTGATATATTTTTGATATTTTCATTCAGAAAATACTCACTTCTAGCAATGATATTATTTTAAAAAGTGGATATTAGTGTTATGAACAAAAAAATAAATCATCATTAAGATAATCAAATGATTTTACTGAAATCTCTTGATGGAAGTTCATTTTAAATAATAATTAAATAAAACGATGTTTTTTAACTACTTCCACTTTTGTCTTTATTTAGACAGCTGTCTAAATAAAGACAAAAGTGGAAGTAGTTAAAAAACGTCGTTTTATTTAATTATTATTTAATCATCATTAAGATGGTTTCAACGCATGGAAAGAATGAATAGTAAAGAAACGTTTGCAAAAATTAATATGATAAGACGTGAACGGAACTAGAAACAGGGGAATACCGAAAAAAACATGGCATGATCTGATCAATCAAATATTGAATGATGGCCACGTGAGGTGTCTGAAAAATCGACGTGCGTACAAAACAAGTTGAATGTTGAGTTAGCTAGAAAAGTATGTCAATGGTGTGTCTAAGAATAGTGTGGCGGTTCATTTTTTCTGCTGACTCCTTCGGAGAGACGGCGTAATGGTTAGTTGTGTTTTTTTATAATGAAACTAAACTCAATGTACAAATATATATATTTTTTAATGGCGATATTTGAATATTAAACTTGTCAATAGTAATCCTTTCTATTCCAGTAGGCAGTCACGTATTTCGTGGTTTAAAAAGTGTAAGAAAATACATTTTTGATTCGTTTTTTGATTTTCGTGTGAAAAAATTATTTGCGTGTGCTTATTATATTGAGAATGCCGGGGAGTCATGATCAAAATCTTTTTCTTAGCAGCTCAAGGTGGAATCACAAAACGCGCTACAGAATACGACGGCGATATTAAAATAATAACTGAGGCCTTGGGACTGAAAATTTCTAATTATTTTGGGAGATGAATAATTTTCCTGTCAGAACAAAGATATTCGACTCTTTGTATAGAATCCTGTTTGTAATTGACTAGAAACAATTATTAAAAAATATCCTCCAAAGCGATGAATTTTTCAAAGAATTTGTAATTAAAAATAAAATAGGAATTAATTTAACCAAATCCGTAAGCAAATGAAAATATTTAATTATCTTCTTTAGAGGAGCTTCTTCAAACTATTTATACACTTGTATATATTAATATTAATTTATATATATTTACGGATAGTGACGTCGAAAGAAAGGTTGGTGCGGGTAACAAAGTGAATGAAGCTTTAAAAATATAATATTTAGATACATCGTTCAGTTCTTTCAGCATTTCAGCTAGTTCCTCCAGAGTGTTACTCACGAGTACGATGTCGTCGGCAACAACGCATATACATCAACGCAACTATCCAAGTAACATTCAATGAGAACTGGTCGACAGACATGATAACAATAAAACAATATGACACAATATCCCCAAAACTGTTCACATTAGCCCTCGCATAAATCATCAAAAATTTGAACTGGGAATCTAAAGGAATCCGTGTTGATGGGAAGTATTTAAACCATCTACGCTTTGCCGACGACATCGAAAATAATTACGTGTTGATCATAATGAGGTCCCTATTTAGTTTTGCTAAACTCATTTGCAAGTTAAATATGTGCTTGCGGTTGTGATGTTGATAAAAGGTAAACCCAATGCCGTTAAAGTCTCGGAAATACTTCTGGGCACGAAATTTCTAAGTTATTCTTAATCGGGGTGTGCTGTTTGAAAGTTTCACTGCATTTTACCCCTTAGTTTGTAAAAGTGCATTTATTCTGACTACGAAAGGAAATTTGCTCGCTGCACAATTTATTTTATTTTATTTGAGGTTGGTTAATATAAACATGCACTATATATATGCAAAATATTTTTTTTAAAGTAACGATGTATAAATTTGGAGGAAGCTCAAGGTTGACCTTAAATTTTCTAAGTGTTTTTAACATAAGTAGCATATCGCACCGTGAGTGTAAAACCGAAACAAGTGCAAATATACAGTTTGGAGATATGGGAGTTTAAAGACTTCATATTGCTTGGAAAAACTGTTTTTCTTTAAATAAACCAATGATTTTCGGTTTATAGGTATATGGTATTACTTTAAACTGAAAATCGTTGGTTTATTAAAAAAAAACAGTTTTTCCAAGCAATATGAAGTTTTTGAACTCCCATATCTCCAAACTATATATTTGCACTTGTTTCGGTTTTACACTCACGGTGCGATATATACATCTTTCAAAAATTTGACAGACGTGTTGGTCGTAAGAAGGGCGGAATGGGGATGTTGTTACAAATAAAGCGATCGCTTAACCCAACCAATGACAGGTCATAAGTCCTGTAAACGCCTCGACTACCATATTCTGTTTCCAAAAAAACAATTTAGATCTTCGTCTCTATTGAGACACAATTTATCCTTAAGAAAATAAGTATTTTGCAAATTCGATTTATAACATTTGTTTTATGAAACAAAACTGATTACTTTTTTTTAAATTAGTTCTAAGAGTCTATTTTATTTCAGCCATTCGAATAACAAATTTCTGAATATTTTTAGAATTATATTGACGATCTTCGTGGCCAAGTGGCATTGACTGCCACCCGGAAGGTTCCGGGTTCGATTCCCGGCGAGGGCAGTGTGATTATCACACTGTCTTTGGTCTGGTGTAGAATTTACGTGACAATAAAATGGCGATATATGAGCTACCTATCACATGTCACGAATCACTATAATAGCTATAATAAAATAGTTCATTGTTTTGGCCGAAACACTATGATATTTCAACATTATAATTGTTAAAATTTAAAAAACTGTTATAATATCACGATTTCTTTTTATTCACTGAGAGTGTCGCGATAGCTGTTTCGCCAACCAATGTTGGTATCATCAGGTGTTGCAATAAGCTATTTATAGTTTATTGTGACACCTGAGTTAACTATTTATAGTTGATTGTAACCCCAAGTTATAATAAACTGTTTTTTGTAATACCTGATGATGCCAACATCGCTGGGCGAAACAGCTGTCGCAAGACTCTCAGTAAAAATAAATTGTGATAACAGTGTTTTAAATTTTAACAGTAAGCGCTATAATACGATTTACATCGATTTGGGTCATGCTGTCATGATGGATTAATGAAGAGCTTCTTCTTCTTCTTCTCCTTATAGACCTTTGGTCTGTTCCTGAAATCAGGCTAGCCTCTCTTGGGAGGTTGACTCCCAACTATCTCTCCATCTCTTCGGCGGTCTTCCAGGGGGACGGCAGCCGGCAGGAATCTGATGCGCCACAGCGTGTGGGATTCTGGTGGGGTCCATCCTCTGTACGTGCGTATTTAAGTATCTTCTGCGTTGTCTGCCCCATAAAGAGATTTTGATCGTCCAACATCCACAAAATAAATCTAAAACAAATAATATCAAATGCAATGAAATGAAATAAAATAACAAAATAACAATAATTTAACACAAAATTATATTTTTTGATGGTGCACATATTGTCTATTTAATTTATCTTCCACGTATCCACCGTTTTTTTTAATAAGCAGGAATTAGGCACTTAAAACAAACCACTTAAAATGAAGAGCGATTCAACAAACGAATCATATAGTTAGATAAGCATGTGGTTAGATATTTTGAAAGTCAATGGAGAAAAATGAAGGCAGTTCTCGTTGTGAGATTTTGCTATAAACCGTTTTGTATGGAATTCAACCCCAAATTTACAGGTGCGATTTAAATAATCTTATAAACTCAGAGATTTACAAAGTTCCTGAAACTGTAGAACTTTAATTCCTGAAACATATTAGGCACCACACTCTTATTTAGTATCGCGCCGAGGCCGGGAATATTCGCGAAAGTTGGTTTTATCGCCGGGCTGGTAATAAATTCAGATTTTCTAAGTGCTGTTCGGAGTAGCGTTGGCGGTCGCGTTATTCAAATTCTGCCCAGAATGCCCAAAAAGGGCGCCGGGGAAATTCTGGAAGAATGGGCATGCGATAAGGCAAGTGGCGGACCAAGATACAGCCAAAGATGTTAGCAATCTTTGAATCTTGTGGAGAAAGAGTAACCTTGGAGTACCAGAATCAATAAGTGAGATTTAAATGAATGTACTAACTAATAACTAATGGTGTTCTTCTACCGACCCTTATGTATGGAAGCGAAGCATGGAACTGGCAAAAGAATGATGAAAGTTAAATAAATGCAGTAGAAATGAGATATCTTAGACGCATTTGTGGATACTCTGTGTATGATAGAGTGTCGAATGTAAATATAAGAAGTGAATGCGGTGCGAATGATGGTGTCATGAACAAAATAATGAAAGGATCATTAAGATGGTTTGGACATATGTAAAGAATGGTAAAAAAATTATATGTTAATGATGTAAATGGAACCAGAAATAGAGGAAGACCGAGGAAAACGTGGCACGATCAAATAAATCAAATATTGAATGTCGGCCATGCGAGGAGTCAGAGAAAACGACGCGCGTGCATGACACGATGTACGAATGTTGAGGAATCGAGAGAAATATGTCAGGAAAGGAAAGTATGGCTGTCCATTATTTCTGCCTACCCCTTCGGAGAGACGGCGTGATGGTTAGTTACTTAGTTAGTTACTTACTAATACTAGCAAATAGGTCTTTTTGTTCCTGATAACTACCTGCGACAACGCCGACATCAATTGTTGTTTACTCCGTCACGCAGAACCAACCTGCCTTTGGTGATGCCAGTAGGAAGAGCAATTCGGACGCTGAATCTAATCATCTCGGATTTGGACATTTTCAGTGTCAGTGAGGCAGTATTCATAAAAAAAATATTGCAAATTCTGGGAAGAGTACTGTCTCACTGACGTCGACATATTTGTATTCCTTCTGATTCCTTCTGATGAGTATGTATGATTTTTTGGTCTCATATTATTTTGTTTTATGTTATCTTTGTAATGCCATTTTGTGTCCAAATGAGTCGCCTAAATGTTTAACGTTTGTAATGTCTCATTTGTGTCTTGTGTAAATAAATAAATAAATAAAGAAACTAACTATCTAACCATTACGCCGTCTCTCCGAAAGGGTAGGCAGAAAGAATGGACTCTCACACTTTAACCGATGCGGCCTTCTCTTTTCGCTCCGCGGGAGACGCGGTGTGATGGGTCGCAAACCTCATCGCCACCAATATCTCATCGGCATCTCCCGCGCACACTTCTATCGTCCAACATCCACAAAATAAATATAAAACAAATAATATAAAATACAACGAAATAAAATAAGATAACAAAAATAAATCAATTTAATTCAAAATGTTATTTTTAGATCATGCACATTCTTGTCTATTTAATTTATGTTCCAAGTATCCACCGTTTTTTAAAATAAGGAGTAATAAGGCACTTAAAACAAACCAACACCAGCAATAACTTTAAGGTAGAATTGAAGAAATTATTTGAATTGTCATTGAAACGAATGAAATAATTTTTTACACCTGTCAAAATTCACTTATACACGAAATATCTCCAAATTTATGGGGGAACCACATGAACCTAACCAAATTTTCAAAATCAGAACAAGTCTTATCTTAAATGAATAATACCTTCCATATATTGCTAATATACGTATAACATTGTTTTTTAACGTTTTTGTTGCAACAAATACATTTTTTTGGAAACAAAATCAAAATATTATTTTATGTTCGTATTCGGGTCTAGGCATTTATCTCGCGACAAATTAAATTGATTATTGGACTTGAAGTTACATATATAATATTTGATCAATAATATTTAAAAAAAAAATCATTGAACTTTTGTCAAAACTGAACTCTTTCATGAAAATTTTGTTTTAAAAAAATATTTATTTTGTATATACAATTTTTAACAACACTGATGAAGGGCTTCTGTGTCCCGAAACATGTTTGTTTTAATGTTTAATTTTTATATTTATTTACAATATGTTGAAAAAAGCAATTTTTAACTGTTAATAAATAAACTTTGTTTTTTGTACCACAATTGTATTTTATTTTTTGCGACAGCTGTTTCATCAACCTATGTTGACATAATCAGGTGTTGCAATACTACATCACATGTCAAATTTTCGTGATTTTTCGAATCTTTATGTGTATTTGTTCCTATGTCAATTTGAACAATTTCATTAATATAATTTTGAAGTTCTTGCTGAAAGTGAGGTAGGTACCTAAATATTTTAATTAAAATAACGGTTAGTTACTATTTATAGGACAAAATATTAAAGGTGGAAAATATTATAATAAAACAGTAATTAAAAGGAACAATTACACATAGAATAGAGTCAAAAACGATGAAACGTAATAAATTAACCGTTAGAGTGCTAAGCAGCGATTTTGCGCTGCGGCGATTTGTATCGAAAAGTGCGACGCAGCGCAAAACTGACGCGAGTTTCAGTGCGTTTTTGGCGTTCCGCGGGAGTGGACGTACGCTGACCTCACACATAATTCATAACGACGGTGCATTTTTATGCTTTTGAAAATAACTTTTTTGCGTTTTTACAATTATTGACAAAAAAATAGCCATGTCACGTGATAATATTTCCAACGTAAATTCGATGTGTAGTGATTTTGCGGCTAGGATAGTGAAACAGAAATTAGTAGTGATGACAGCAGTGTCATATTACATCGAAGAAAAAGATTGAGAATTGAAAGTGAGTCTTCTTCTTCATCACCATCTTCAGAAACGGAAGAAATACAATCTTTTGACAAATTTTGGTTTTTTTATAATTTTTATTTTCAAAACCAAATAAAAATATAATAGTAATGATATTTTATGTTTATTTCTTCATATTCATATTAATTAATCTTTTTTCTGTATAACCCAAAAAGATTTATTAAAATTGATTAATATTTGTCTAAATGAGGGTGTTTTATTTGACACCATAATTTTTTCCTTTAGAGTGATCAAAATATGCATAGCATTTTCCAATAGATTTTTACAAAAATTGCTTGGCACTCAAACGGTTAAAAACGATTAACAATAACAGGAAGTACATAGATTACATTGATATGAAAGGTGACAGCTGTCGCGAAAATAAAATACAATTGTGATACAAAAACCAAAATTTATTCATTAACAGTTTAACATGTTTATTGATATTCTATAATAATTAAAGAAAAAAGATCTTATAGCTTTTCTTTACAAATGATGTAACAATAAAAGTATAATGATGTAAACATTTTGAAGCGAATGTTCTGTTGCGACAGTACGGTTACCAAGTTAATGCATCACGAAGCTTTTCATCTGCAGATTTCCTGTTTTTCTTCCTCGTAAAATCCTGACGTAGTGCATTTAATGAAATCCTTCTCCCAACATAAAATCTCAATCCATTCCCAAGGCTACGTAACGTAAGCTCAAGAAAAACACACAAATATATCGGAGCCTTTTAAAGCTCCAACAGTTGCGCTTGAAAGTATCGTAAGCCCGCTCCGTGAGAGCTGGAGGTCACTTTAAAAGCTCACGTTTTGTATAAGCTTTTAACAACCGTTCGGATAACACCGCTTAATGGCTTTTCATTATTAGTAACACGGGAGAAGGGCCTTCGTTGGAAATTCAAAGGAAAAACGTCGAAAATAGGATCTGCAATTTGTTTTATGCTTCCAATGGGACTAATTATTTTTAATCTAGTTGTCCACGCACCGCTTTGACATACTGACTAATTGAGACAATAATTAGTATCACGAGGGTTGAAATTAAAATCGAAATAACGTACACAACCCGTTTATATGATTACATATTTAGGCTTTCATTTTTAGCTTCGGATATGGGATTTATGAACCTTCACAAACACGTTTTTTCACCCTTTAACTACTGAAATTTAATTTCAAGGGTTACGCATTTGGATTAGATTGCCATAGAGAAATGTGTTTTAATTTATCTTAAATAAATATAACATTTGCGCTTTTTAATGAAATTAATTAGAATTTTTATACAAACGAAAACGTCTGTTTTCAAGATGTATTATTATATTTTATGGGAATGTCATGTTTTCGCCAAGTTTATACTTAATTGTATTATGTATTAATATATATCATACTTGATATCATATTTTTTTTTCTGGTTCTGATTTTGAAAATTGGTTTGGTTCATCTGGTGCTCCCGTAAATTTGGAGATATTTCGTGTATAAGTGAATTGTTTGGTCAATTTGATTGTTGCCGCACAATATAATAGTTAAGAGTGACACGTAATACGTTTGTACTGTTTTGGTGTTAAAATTTTACATGTTTTTTCGTTTATATAAAGAATTTTGACAGGTGTAAAAATAAATTGTCAATTTGTTCCAATGACTATCTGAATAATTTCTTCAATATTATTTTGAAGTTCTTGCTAGTGTTGTTTGTTTTAAGTGCCTTATTGCTGCTAATTAAAAAAAAAGGTGGATACGTGGAACATAAATAAAATAAACAATAAATATGTGCACCATCTAAAAATAACATTTTGTGTTAAATTATTTTTATTTTGTTATTTTATTTTATATCGTTGCATTTTATATTATTTGTTTTAGATTTATTTTGTGGATGTTGGACGATCGATTTGTGCACGGGAGATGCCTATTGGTGGCGATGAGGTTCGCAACCCATTACACCCCGTCTCCCGCGGGGCGAAAGAAAAAAGATGGAGTGCCGCATCGGTTAAAGTGTGACGCTCCATTCTTTCTGCCCACCCTTTCGGGGAGACGGCGTGATGGTTAGTTATTTAGTTAGTTTTCATAATTAACGTCATAGCAAGGCGAAACTGGTAATTTTCATAAAACTTTAAGAAAACAGACGCTTTTATTTATTAATTACATATATGTACGCGTACAGATATAAACGCGCTGTTTTTGGACTCGGGTTCCTAATAAAACACTATACTTTTTCAAACAAAGGTCTTCAGAATATGTCTACTGATGCACATTCATTTTTGCGAAAAAAATTCCCTTAATTTTGAATGTAATAAAAACTAACTAACTAAATAACTAACCATCATGCCGTCTCCCGAAGGGGTAGCCAGAAATAATGGACTTCTTTCCTGACATATTTCTCTCGCTTCCTCAACATTCATACATCGTGTCATGCACGCGCGTCGACTTTTCTGACTACTTACATGGCCGACATTCAATATTTGATTTATTTGATTGTGTCACGTTTTCCTCGGTCTTCCTCTTTTTTTGGTTCCATTTATATCGTAAACATAAAATATTTATACCATTCTTTCCATATGTCCAATCCATCTAAATGATCCTTTCATTATTTTGTTCATAACACCATCATTGGCACCGCATTCACTTATTATATTTTTATTCGACACCTTATCATACCAAGAGTATCCACACATTCGTCTTAGAGATCTCATTTCTACCGCATTTATTCTTTATCCTTCTTTTGCCATTTCCATGCTTCGCTTTCATACATAAGGGTCCGTAGAATTAATTAATTTAATTTTTTAAATTTATTTGAATTACTTTTATTCAATTTATTAAACTTATATAAATTAAATTAATTTATTTAATATTTAATAAAAATAATACCGCAATCGTTACTAAACACAATAAAACTAACCTTTGTAGAGCGGTACAAAACGTTATAGTTACGTGTGATGAAATAAAATTTTCTTTACGATTTTTCAACGTCAGTTCACCGATAAAAAAAAGTGATTTATTAAGTCGCTGGTTAGGTAATTAAACTCTGAAGTAAAACTCAAACAATTTAATTAGATACATTTCATTTACGTTTCTCCTTACATTCGCAAGAACAATTAAAGGCCCCTTGTAAAATTATCAAGAATAATGTTGTGTATTGTTTTATATCGCAAACAAAGAGCGTCAAACAATCGTAAGAAATTTGTTTCATGTTGAAAATCTTTTACTGCTTATGGCAACAAGCTTGAGGCAATTCACATGACTGTAAATAAAACCTGATATTGCTGAATATAAATTAAGATTGCTTGTATACATACATTTACCAACGATTTATACGCTTTGTATTGGGAAATTATATTAAAAACAATCATGACAATTATAGCAGAAATATAACTAAAAAAACGATGTTTTTGAATAACTGCGTTCATTTTTGTCTTTATTTTCTCAGCGAAACCGGTCGCTGCTGAAATAAAGACAAAACATTTAAGAAGTTACAAAAGAAACATCGTTTTATTTTTTACTTTTTAAAATGGACTTCCATCAAAAGATTCTGTAGAGAGATCATTATAATGTCTGGAAGTGAAGCATGGAACTGACAAAGTCCACAAATAATTATAAAACTTTGTTTTTATGTATCACAATTTTATTTTTATTTTTCGCGACAGCTGTTTCGCAACCTTTGTTGACATCATCACATGATGATGTCAACATTGGTTGGTTATTATTCGGTTTCAAATATTTATAATTTTTTATTGTTAAGTGATTTTGAAACGATCCATATTATAGTCTATTGTTTTGGTCGAAACACTATGATACGAGTACTTCAATATTATTAAGTGTTAAATTATAAAACTCTGTTGTTATGTATTACATATTTTTTTTTCGCGAAAGCTGTTTTGCCAACCTATGTTGACATCATCAGGTGTTACAATAATATATCAACTGTAAAATTTTAGTGATTTTTCGAATCTTTATGTGCATGTCAATTTGTAAAATTAATTTGAAATTTTTTTGAAGTTCTTGCTGGAAATGATTAAGGTACCTAAATAAAGTTAATTAAAAGAATGGCTAGTTACTTTTTATAGGAGAATATACTAAAGGTGGAAAAAAATAATAATAACAACAATAATAAATATAATGGGGATCTTACAGCCTGGTTTGATATCAATAAAGGTGTCAAACAGGGGTGTGTGATGTCTCCATGGTTGTTTAATCTATATATGGACAAGTGTATGAAAGAGCTGAAAGGGTTGGAAGCACGTGCAAAAATGGAAGGTGTGCCAGTAAGCTGTTTGTTGTATGCGGACGACGCTGTGCTACTTGCAGACAACGAGCACGAACTGCAAGCCCTGGTGTCTAGTATGTATGAGATATGCAAGCGATACGATTTGATGATGAATGTGAATAAGTCTAAGGTAATGATTTTCGAAAAAGAAGGAAGCATGACAGTCTGCAACATTAGTGTAAACGGTGAAAATCTGGAACAAGTGGATGAATTTGTTTATTTAGGAAGTACGTTTACAAAGAATGGGAGGGTGGAGAAGGATATTTAAAGAAGGGTTGGGGCAGGCAACAGAATAAATGGTGCACTTAAAGTTGTCATCGCAAACAAAAGCCTATCCAAAAAAGCTAAGATGGCAGTGCACAATGGTGTTCTTGTGCCGACCCTTATGTATGGAAGTGAAGCATGGAACTGGCAAAGAAGGATGAAAGTAGAATAAATGCAGTAGAAATGAGATCTCTAAGACGAATGTGTGGCAAATCTGTATATGATAGAGTGACAAATGCAAGTATAAGAAGTGAATGTGGTGCGAATGAAAGTGTTAAGAACAAAATAAGGAAAGGGTCATTAAGATGGTTTGGACACATGGAAAGAATGAGTGAAGACAGAATGGTAAAGAAGGTATATATAAACGGCGTGAACGGAGCTAGAAATAGAGGAAGGCCGAGGAAAACGTGGCACGATCAAATCAATCAAATATTGAATGTCGGTCACGCGAGGAGTCGGAAAAATCGACGTGCGTGCATGACAAGATGTATGAATGTAGAGGAAGCGAGAGACGTATGTCAGGACAGAACAGTGTGGCGTTCCATTCTTTCTGCCTACCCCTACGGGGAGACGGCGCGATGTTAAGTTAGTTAGTTATAAATATAATAATATAATCAGCAATTATAAGGAACAATTACACATAATATAGAGCCAAAAACGAATCACCTGTCGTGAAAAATAAAGACGAAGATGTAAATTGTTTTTTGGAAACAGAATATGGTGGTCGAGGCGTTTACAGGACTTATGACCTGTCATTAGTTGGGTTAAGCGATCGCTTTATGTAATACAACATCCTCATTCCGATCTTCTTACGACCTGACTTCTAATATGTTGAGGAACACTTAAAATGTTTTTGTTTAATCTCCACTAGCGCCATCTATTAAGATTAGGTGGCGTTGGTTAATAGATGGTGCTAGTGTAGATTGAACAAAAATATGTGAAGTGTTCCTCAACATATTAGCATATATACATCTCTCGAACATTTGTCAGACGTGGTGGTCGTAAGAAGGGCGGAATGGTGAATGTTGTGTTACGTAAAGCGATCGCTTAACCCAAACCAATGACAGGTCAGTCCTGTAAACGCCTCGACCACCATATTCTGTTTCCAAAAAACGATTTGCATCTTCGCCTCTATTGAGATAAAATTAATTATTAAAAATGACTAACCCGCGATGGGTTAAATCCAGTATTTGTAAGTATTTGTATACACTCAAAATGTTGTGAAAAATAAAAAAAAATTTGTGACACTACATGAAATCAAAGTGTTATAATTAAACACTTTATAATGTTGATGTATCATAGTGTTTCGGCCAAAATAGTGGACTCGAATAATTTTCTTGTATAAACTTAGACAGTATTTACATTTCTGTAATCTATATTATTAATTCCATACTTAAAATTCAATTGTGCTCTGAAAGTGAGGGGTTTTAATGTCGATTGGAAGCTTAGAAAGGAGAGTAGACGATTTTATGAGAAGAACTGGGTCCAAATACGTAATGAGAATGCCTTCCGCATACAAAATTTTAGAAAATTGACGCTAATTCCGTTATCGAATTTGAATTTCAGCCATTATGAAACGAAATTAGCGCTTCAAAAGAAGTTGATACAATTTCGTTTTGAGAGTCGTTTGAAAAAGAAAACTGAAATTTCGTTAGCATTCGGTTTTTTAAATGAATAGGACGCCTGCAAGAAAACACTGTTTACTGAGTTGAGTTATATATATGATTTAATTGTATCTCAAAAGAGACGAAGATGCAAACTGGAAACTGAATATGGTTGATCAAGGTGTTTACAGGACTTATGACCTGTCATTGGTTGGGTTAAGCGCACGCTTTATGTAATTACAACATTCCCCATTCCACATTTGTTATGACCATGTCTGACAAATTTGTGGAAGTTGTATATATGTTAAAGTCCTACGCCAGTTTCACATGTCAGTTTCAATGTGCCAACTATGAAGATTTTGATTACATTAAATCACGATAACCCGCAATGGGTGAAATCCAGTATTCGTATACAAGTATAAGTATACATTCACAAAAATATATTTATATATATGAATTATATTATTTTTTTCTTTATATGAAGCACTCACCATATGGTTAGATATTTTTAACTTATAGACATAAAACAATAAAACATTTTGTATTATATTTACCTAAGGTATGATAAGTATGATTGATGAAAACTAGTTTTCCTTCGAATAAAAACTGTTTAGTTATTATACTGCCCTTATGAAGTTTGCGTCCAAGTTAAACTATTTGGCATCAATTATAATAACCTCGTGGTTAAATACAAAATATTTTAAATATTCCATTGTTTTGGCCGAAACACTATGATATTTTAACATTTTATATCTGTTTATGAAAAACCTTGTTTGTATATAACTTATATATATTTTTTTACGACATACTCGTATTTAGGTATCTAACTTAATTTCAGCAAAATCTTCAAAATTATATCAAAGAAATTATTCAAATTGACATAGGAACAAATACACGTAAATATTAGAAAAATCACGAAAATTTTAAATTAGATATATTGTTGTAACACCTGATGATGTCAACATTGGTTGATTAAACCGCTGTCGTAAAATAAAATACAATGGTGATATAAAAACAAAGTTTTTTCATTAACAGTTACAAAGTATTTTATTATTTTATATGACTGTTTTATAACATTTCTATTAACAATTCTCGACCTGTTTCGAAGGCATTGTAGCTTTATCAGAGTCCTATAAAGTATTTAATCCTACTTAGTATATTTAATTAATTGTTATCATTTTGATAATAGTTAATAAAATAGGCTGTGAATAACTGATAAACATGCCTTTATTTTGACAGTGAACAGTTTCACTAGGCTCCAGGAAATAAGGACAAAAGTGAAAGCAAGAGTAAGAGACAGTAAGAGTTGTTCTTAAAAAACATTTATTTAATTATCATTTAATATGAATTTCCACTAAGGGATTTCAGTAAAATTATTTATTAATCTTAAAAAACGACCACTCATATTGAATACAGTTAGCTTTTAATTTATTTTTAGCCCTATGTAATGAATTTTAACGAACAAAGGCGTTCACATTGGAATTCCGTAATAACGATTTTTCTTATGAATTAGAATTAACGAAACACGTCAAATAAATAAACTCATGTAGGTGGAACAGTATTATTTAATTCCTTAAAGAAATTGTCTCGTGTCATGAGTTAAAAAAATATATATTGAATACCAAACATAATGAAAAATTATTTTGTTTGTAACAAAGAGAACCATATTTTTTTTTGTTTAAATTGAATTTAGAATAATCTCATCAACGTCTTTATCCAGCGAACTATACAGTTTAACTGTAACTCATCTGTTGTCTTTTGTTTCAGATTTTTGTGCTTGGCCAATCAGCGTGAAGAGCAACGGAAGACCTCCTCGAATTGAGTCAGAAACTCGGTGTTGTGACAAAGTTAAGTGAGAAAATAACAAAGGATGAAAGTTTTATTTGATACCATTCTCGGAAAGTGAAAGCTCGACGTTCAAGCGCCGAGGGATGGTGCGAAAGTATTCCTCCCTCTGGAATTAAAGGTTAAGTAAAGTGACATAAATAGGAGTTCTTTTAAAGTGAGTGACATCCGTATGCCTCTGTAGTAGGCAGAGGATGGTGACGTAATGTTTGCATCTTCACTACGGCTTTTGTTCGCTGTTCTGCTCTTTTATTTGAGGATCGCGCCTTCAAAACCAGGTAACCTATTTTTTATATAATACCTTGTGGTAGAAAATCTTTTTTATATTTTCATACGAAGCACTTAACATGTTTTTTTTTAATCTTAATAGATGTCGCTAGTGTAAATTGAAGTAAAATATGTGAAATGTTCCTCAACATAGTAGCATATATACATCTTTCAAAAATAATTGTCAAACTTGGTGGTCGTAAGAAAGGAGGAATGGGGAATGTTGTATTCCATAAAGCAATCGCTTAACCCAACCAATGACAGGTCGTTAGTCCTGAAAACACTTCGACCACCATATTCTGTTTGCAAAAAACAATTCACACATTCGTCTGTTTTGAGATACAATTAACACTTAATATGTTATGTGGCAGTATTACACATAATAATATCACTTGTTTATAATGAATTATATGGATAATGAAATATTTTTCTGGACACGTTTCGAAGACTTTACACCTTCATCGTTGGGATAACGATATTTACTAACCAAAATTATTTGAATTAATATAACTGTACTTAGTTTTACAACAGTTTATTTCACTTATCACAGACATGTTTCGGTTACAGCATAACCCTTATCAATGAAAAAAAATGTACATTGATAAAGGTAATAAACAGTTTAATTAAAATAACTTTGTTTTGTGTATCACAATTGTATTTTTATTTTTCGCGACAGCTGTTCTGTCAACCTATGTTGACGTCATCAGGTGTTACACCTAGGTTGACAAAACAGGTGCCGCGAAAAATAAAAATTCATTTGTGATACATAAACCAAAGTTTTTTTTAAATTTAATAGTTTATATTATAATATTTTATTATTACCTTTTTTATTATTGAGGGTAACAAACAGCAAATACAGTATATGAATATAAGTACACAGAGACAACAAAACAAGGCCAATTACATGCTACCACAAATATTATATAACAACTGACATAAGGTTACATATATAAGAAGAATAAAGTAACACTTTGATAAGTTAAAGAGAAAACTAGTAGTACTAGTAATAATGAATAATTAAAGATGAAATACAATTTAAAAATGTAAAAAAAGAAAAAGCCAAGAAAAGAAAATGTAGAGTAACTAGTTTCATTCGCCCCGAAGGGTTGCTCCAACAATTTTTAAAAATCACTTTCATTACGATGGAACACATCGATGTTATTAAAGTACTAATTGTACATAATATTGTAGTAATAATGTTGAAGTATCATAGTGTTTTGGCTAAAACATTGGACTATTTAGATAAAGATTGTGTTATAACCGAAACATGTGTGTGATAAGTGAAATAAAGTGTTGTTATTCTAAGTGCAGCTATATTTATTTAAATACAAATCCACAACACAAAGTGAAAGATAATACAGATATTAACAAAACTACTTCAAACTAAATACAATAACCTGTGTTAAATCTGTAAGTTAACTTAGGCATAGTACCAGGGACATAACATTATTACGGGGTTAAATTTAGAAAATGATTTTTTAAATGAAAGTTTTGGGTTAAGGGTGATTTATTACACTAAAGCTATTGATATAACTAAGGTGCTAATAAACACAAAAAAACAAATGGCCATTTCACAAATTTGTACATTATGTTTTTACGCATAATTAACGCGTCACAATAAAGCAGTGTAAAATCGAAGTACCGAAGTGTTTTTAATTATTTAAAACTATTTTTTTACTTAAATAATGTTCTTATTTTTTTTAATTAAAAATTCCTATAATTTAATGAGCTAAAAAAATATTTTCAATTGAAATTTCTTGGTACAAAATCATTTTAAATAACGAAAACAAAAAGTGTTGATATAAAATGTCTTTATATATTCAGTGTGCTTCCACTCGTGTTTATCGTCGACCTGTTTCGGCAGCTTGCTGCCATCTTCTGGTGTAAGCTGCCGAAACCGGTCGACGATAAACACAAGTGGGAGCACACTAAATATAAAATAATAAAGACATTTTGTATCAACTTTCTTTTGTTTTCATGGCGTAATAAATTACATGTTACGTTTGATTTTACTTATGTTAATGGGTTCGAACGTTTTTGGCAGTTCGTTGCCATTTTCAGACCATGGCATATATCGTTCATCTGAATTATATGCTATGAATGTGAATAAATAATAAATTTAAATGTCTCTTTCCAATTTATTATAATAACTAATTAACGATCACAATATCTCCCAGACCGGCGGAAAGAATGGACAGTAAAATATTATATCCTGGCATACTTTCGCATTCTCAACATTCATACATCGTGTCATGCACACACGTCGATTTTTCCGTCTCCTCTCGTGGTCGACACTCAATATTTATTTGATTTGCTCTTGTCACGTTTTCTTATCTTTCACTTTATATTATTTCGTTTACATTTTAATTAATATTTAACATATAATTTATTTTTCTTCTAAATTCGCCATAACTATTTGTTGCGGATGTTTAATGTTTCTTTTTTTGTATACTTTGAGTACGACACACACTTTATTAAAAAAAAATAATTAAATCCAAACATGTTTCGGACACACAAGCCCTTCATCAGTAATAATATAATATAAATATTAAAATTTTTAAAAATCTTTTAAATATTTGTTCACGAATGTGTGTGCTTATTTTCTTACGTACTTATTTTAAAACTAACTAACTAACTAACCATCACGCCGTCTCTCCGAAGGCCACACTTTTCTATCCTGACACATTTCTCTCGCTGCCTCAACATTCAAACATCGTGTCATGCACGCGCGTCGATTTCTCTGACTCCTTACATGGCCGACATTCAATATTTGTTTTCCTCTATTTCTGGTTCCATTTACATCGTTACCATATAGTTATTTACCATTCTTTCTTCATTCATTCTTTCCACATGACCAAACCATCTTAATGATCCTTTCATTATTTTGTTCATAACACCATATTTTATTATATTTTTTTACTTGACTTATTAATTTTAATTGACCTTTTTTATTTATTTTTATTTATATATACTGCAATATTTGCTTCATTAAATACATTCCTAGATGCTTATTTTTCAAAATATAAATCAAACTTAGCACTACCGCAATACCGATATGATTACTGGAACATATTTTATGTACTTATTTTCCTTTTGATTAAAATCGTGAATAAAATACCCGTATATTTCTGATTAAAAGGGAAGATATGAAGGGTATGTCACGTAGAATGCATTCCGAGCGAAAGATCGGAGGAGAATATTTATCAAGAGAGTATTTTAAGAACGAGATGTAAGATAACTTATGTGGAAAACACGGAATGACTAAGTGGAATGAATTGCGGGTTGCAAAAAAAATAAACTAAAAAACAATTTATATAACATTTTGAATGTACACAAATTCTTATATACAAATACTGGATTTTAACCATTGCGGATAATTTTTTTTTTATAAGGATTAATTGTATCTCAATAGAGAGGAAGATGTAAATTGTTTTTCTGGGAACAGAATGTGGTGGCCAAGGCGCTTACAGGACTTATGACCTATCATTGGTTGGGTTGAGCGATCGCTTTATGTTTAACAACATTCACCATTCCGCCTTTCTTATGACCCTTACTCCCAATCCTTACCCTAATCTTAATCTTATGACCCAATGATCAAATCTTACGACCTTATGACAAATTCCAATCTTAATCTTATGACCCCTATTCCCAATAGATGACGCTAGTGTAAGGTGAATTAAAAAATGTCAAGATAAGCGTGGGAGTCTATAATAGCATATATAAGGTCCTTACATATGAAATTGGCGTTTTGCCGTACTGGCAACTTTGATCTCAAATATCTTCTCTTTGGTTAGGAATTCCATATTCAAATTTATACAGCTATTTACTCAAGTATTTGTGTTTCGAAAATTATAATTCATTTGTTTTTTCCTCAACTGTTTTTTTTCTTTGCGTAACTCAGTTTACAAAATGGAAAACTTGAAATATCGCGTTATTTACAAGTACGAGTCCACCGTGGCACCAGTGCTGCAGAAACGGCTCGAAGGATTAACGATGTGTATGGCGACGGTGCCGCAAAAGAAAACTCAGTACGTTTTTGGTTCCAATGTTTTCGTTCTGGAAATTTCGACCTGCAGAACAAGCCCCGTGGACGGCCGGAGACCAAAGTTGATAATGAAGAATTGAAGGCTATTGTGGAAGCGGATCCATCGCAAACCACGTCCGAGTTAGCTGCAGGCTGCGGTGTTAGTGATAAAACTGTTTTAATCCACTTGAAGCAAATTGGGAAGGTGAAAAAGCTTGAAAGGTGGGTACCTCACGAATTGAGTGAAGCAAATCAACAAACGCGCGTTGACTGCTGCGTTGCATTACTCAACCGGCACAATAATGAAGGGATTTTGAATCGAATCATTACCTGTGATGAAAAGTGAATCCTGTATGATAATCGGAAGCGCTCATCGCATTGGCTGAACCTTGCCGAACCAGCCAAACCATGCCCCAAGCGAAAATTGACTCCAAAAAAGTTACTTGTGAGCGTTTGGTGGACTAGTGCTGGTGTCGTTCACTACAGTTTTCTTAAATCTGGCCATACGATTACGGCAGATGTTTATTGTCAGCAACTGCAAACCATGATGGAAAAGCTAGCTGCTAAACAACCGAGGCTGGTTAATCGCTCTAGACCACTGCTGCTTCATGATAACGCTAGACCACACACTGCACAACAGACGGCTACCAAATTAGAAGAGCTTCAATTGGAATGTCTAAGACATCCACCGTACTCTCCGGACCTTGCCCCAACAGATTACTTTTTTTTTCGAAATTTTGATAACTTCTTGCAAGGGAAAAAATTCAACTCCGATGGGGCAGTCCAAACCGACTTCAAAGATTTTATTGATTCCCGTCCGAATGGTTTTTTTAGTAAAGGGATCGATGAACTACCTATGAGATGGCAAAAGTGCATAGATAGCAATGGTACATACTTTGATTAAATAAATATATTATATTTAAAAAAAAATCAACTTTATGTTCCTCCCATACAAAACGCCAATTTCATATGTAAGGACCCAATATAGGGTCTTTCATTAAGCGCTTCCTATCTTTAAATTTAAATAAAACAAAGTGTGTGTAAGATTTCATCGAAATTTTTTGTTTTTTTGAAAGGGCTATTGATGCCATTATGTATGAAATATAACATCATTAAAATGTCTGTTGCGGCTTCTCTGGGTGGCGCGCATCCGAAACGTCCAATTTTCCATGACTCTGGCACATAAATCAGGCCGAATTCGACCGATGGCATGGGTTATGTTGGCTTTGAGGGCTGCTATGGTTTGTGGCTTATTCGCATAGACCTGCGACTTAAGAAAACCCCACAAGAAAAAGTCTAACGGGGTCAAATCGCACGATCTCGGTGGCCAGTTCACATCACCTCCACGTGAGATAACCATGCTCTCAAATCGCTGGTGCAGAATGTCCAATGTGGCATGAGCTGTGTGGCACGTAGCGCCGCCCTGTTGAAACCACATGTCGTTGGTGTCCATATCATCCAATTCAGGCCAAAAGAAGTCGATAGCGCTCGCCGTTGATGGTGATGGCCTGGCCAAAGTCGTTCTCAAAGAAATATGGACCGATGACGCCGCCAGCCCAAAATGCACACCGAACAGTGACTTTTTCGGGATGCATTGGACGCTCTTGGATCTCATGTGGATTAGTATTGTCCCAAATTCGACAATTTTGTTTGTTGACGTACCCATTCATCCAGAAATGTGCCTCATCGCTGAAGATGATTTTTCGATGAAAATTAGGGTCAGTTTTCAACTGCTCCAGAGCCCATTTAGCGAACACACGTCGTTGTCTATGGTCGTTTAGCTTGAGCTCCTGGGTCAGTTGAATTTTGTACGGGTGCAGGCCCAAGTCACGACGCATAATACGCCAAGTTGTAGTCTGCGAAAGGCCGAGTTCTTGTGAGCGACGCGAAATCGACTGCTTCGGATTCTCCTGCAAACTCTCACGGACAGCGGCGATGTTTCCGGCAGATCTTGCGTTTCTTTGACATATGGGTGTTGGTTGATTGATTACTGAACCAGTGGACTCAAATTTATCCACCACACTGCGAATTGTCCTCTCAGTAGGACGCTTATGGCGACCGTAAAATGGGCGAAGCGCGCGGAACGTTATCCGAACAGAATACCGATTTTGATAAAAACAATTGTATGATTTGCACGTGTTGTTGAATGCTATATCCGTCCATGATTATTTGGCAAAACAGACTGAATAAATGACAGCCAATTTGACAGATGTCGCTTCAACAATATGGCCGCTATCAACTGTCAAAGTTTGAAAGTGCCTATTGGAAGACCCTGTATATATATGTTCCAAAAAATTGTCAGATGTGGTGGTCATAAGAAAGCAGAATCGGGAATGTTGTTAAACATAAAGCGATCGCTCAACCCAACCAATTACAGGTCATAAGTCCTGTAAGCGCCTCGGCCACCAAATTCTGTTCCCAGAAAAAAAAATTAACATCTTCGTCTCTATTGAGATACAATTAATCCTTATATTATAAAAAAACTATTTATATTATACAGAACTTACTTACTTACTAACTAACAGTCACGCCGTATTTCCGGAGGGGTAGGCACATAGGATGGATTTCGACATATTTTTATCCTGACATACTCTCTCGTCTCTTCTACATTCACCCAACGTGACATGCACGCCCGTCGATTGTTCCTACTATGAACATGGCCATCTTTATTATTATTTTGGTCATGCCATGTCTTTTTTGGCCTTCCTCGACTTTTTTTTCCATTCATATTACTTGTATACATCTTTTTAACCATTATTCCCTCATCTATTCGTTTCATATGTCAAAACCATCTTAGTGCCCTTTTATAATTTTATTTATCACGCATTCATCTGCCTTACATTACTTTCTTATGTCATCATTAGATATAATATCATACATTGTTTAACGTCTATTTTGTGACAGTTGTTTCGTTAACCGACGTTGACATCATCAGGTGTTTAAATATTTTTTTAAGGGTTAAAATAAATTTTCGTGGTTTTTCGATATGTTTTTTTGTATAATATTATGTTTACTGTTAGTTGACGTTTAGTTTAACCTTCGAACATAAAAGTAATTTGTCAAAGTCATTTTGATAGAGTTAACGTAACATCGACTTAGGGCTGGTGAAAAACTATATTTATTAACAGTTTTATATTTTGATTCAGTAAGAGGAAATGCCACATTTTTATATTTTTGAAAGCTCCAATTAAATGAAGCAATCATCGCATAAAAAAAACCTATAACACAACATCTCAAAGAGCTTCACTGGTTTCAAAGTCCAGAAAGAATCCAGTATAAACTCTGCTGGACAGTCTTTAAAGCACTACATGGAATAGCACCAAGTTATACATCCAAAATCTGTCAACGAAAGGAAATGCACACTTCGCTCGGCGATCTCCTCTGCAATAGAAAGATTAGTTGAGCCGAATCGTTGACCTAGTACAAATTCGGTGATCGTGCCTTTGCAGTAATCGGTCCATCAGTTTGGAGTATACCTCCCTTCATACCTTTGATGCATCATCATGATTGCATGATCCGACAGTTTTCAGATCTAAGCTGAAAACCATCGTTTTCATATTTCATACCCAATCTAAATTGTATATTTTGTTCTATTATAAAATGTTATCGAATGAACTTTGTTTTTTGTATCACAATTGTATTCAATTTTACATGACAGCTGTTTCATCAACCAATGTTGACATTATCAGGTGTTACAATAATATATCTAATATAAAATTTTCGTGATTTTTAGAATCTTTACGTGTATTTGTTCCTACGTCAATTTGAATAATTTCTTTGATATAATTTTGAAGATCTTGCTGAAATTGAATTACGTACCTAAATATTTTAATTAAAAGAACGGTTAGTTAGTATTTATATGTATACTCGTATATATTTTACTATTTAAAAAATAAAATACAATTGTGATACAAAAAAACAAGTTTATTAATTAACAGTTTAAAATGTTAAGTTATCATAGTGTTTCGGCCAAAACAATGCACTGTTCTATTATACTTTCTTACAGATTGCAAATATCAGTTACAGGGTTCAAATTTAGATTTCGTCACCTGAGAGTAAGAAGGTTTTCAACTGACAAAAGTAAAAAGCTGGGAAAAATGAAGTCAAAGTTTTGTTGGTTTCGGGTGTATATCTTGGAATAAAAGAGTTTTATTCCAATTTACAGAGATTATTTTACCGAGAAACGTGTAAATTTTGTCTGGCAACAGTTGGAATAATAAAGTTCTAAGTTTAAATGAATCCTTCTTCAGCGAATCGTGTGTTTTGAATGATCAGATGGAACTTGATTATTTTTGTAACATCAAAATGACGATACTTTTACATGTTTTTTTTATTGTGCGTATAGATAAGGTTAATAAGAATCCCTTTCACGAAAAAAAGCCAAATGAGAAATTTTGTTAGTTGGAACCCTCTTACTCTCAGTTGACGATTTTTAGATTTAAAACACGTTTATTGCGCCTTGAGGTGATTACATCACAAAAACGGCGCTTTAAAAGTTCGCATATTATTATTTTTATTATTATTATTATCGCAATCTTACAGATTTGTATTAAAAACAAAACCATTGACATTTGAAACTCGCTTTTCCATAGCCAACTTCTTTCGCAAATTTCACAAAAGTCGACCTCCATTTGGGTCACGCTACCGGATGTAAACCAAACGTTAACACAAAAGGCTCCATTTACACATATGTGGTACGACGTAGTTCACTTATAGAAAATTCTACATTTTCGTACGATTCCATCGCCCGCATTATCCATTTAGTGCAATGATCAATTTTGCTTGTAACCTGTAGCCCGATTGAAAAGCGCGTATCCTTAATCTGCTTCAAATCGAATATAACAGTCGGATTGCAGTATATAAAAGAACTTTAGTGCCAACCCTTATGTATGGAAGTGAAGCTTAGAGCTGGAAAAAAAAAAGGCTGAAGATAGTATATATGCCGTAGAAATGAGATGAGAGTGATAACGATAATGAGAATAATGTACGTGAAAACGATACGTGATAGAATACCGAACGTCAAAATTAGGAAGAAATGTAAGGCAGATGATTGCATCATAAGTAAAATTAAAAAGTACCCCTGAGATGGTTTTGATATATGAAACGAATGGACGAGAAAATAATGGATAAAATGTTATATATTATACAATTAGTGACAGTGGAAAGAGAAGCCGTGAAAGACCAAGACCATGGCATGACTAAACTTATTAAATAATTTTTAAAATATTTTGAATGTGAACAAACACCTGTAGACAAATACTGGATTTCACCCTTTGCGGGTTATCATTTTTTAGGATTAATTGTATCTCAATAGAGACGGAGATGCAAATTGGAAACAGAATATGGTAGTCGAGGCGTTTACAGGACTTGTGATCTGTGATTGGTTGGGTTAAGCGCACGCTTTATGGAATATAACATTTCCCATTCCGTCCTTCTTACGACTACCACGTCTGACAAATTTTTGGAAGATGTATATATGCTGTAATGGTGCACTACACTTCACATTTTTTAGTTCAATCTACACTAGCGCCATCTAATAAGATTGGATAAAGCATTAAGCAGAAGATCTTTATTAACGCAATGTGAAAGGCTACCGCCATTAACATACATTGCTAGATAACGCCTGGAAATGTCTCTTTAATTTTTATGCTATTTTTAACTTGGACAAGTTTTTTTAAATAAAATAATTTTTAGTCTTTTGGCAGCTACATTCGAAGTTGGCAAAATCGACGATCGTGCATGTTACGATGTATGAATGTAGAAGAAAATAGAGAGGTATGTCAGGACATTCTACGTCAGGACCTATCTGCTTACCCCTTTGTAGAAATGGCGTGTTGGTTTATTAATTAGTTAGTATTACTAATTCTGATTTTGAAAATTTGGTTTGGTTCATGTGGTGCTCCCGTGAGTTTGGAGAAATTACGTGTATAAGTGAATTGTTTTGGTCAATTCGATTGTTGCCGCACTTTATAATAGTTAATTGTGAGACGTAATACGTTTGTACTGTTTTGATGTCAAAATCATACAAGTTTTTTCGTTTATATAAAGAATTTTGACAGGTGTAAAAATAAATTTTTCATTTGTTCCAATGACAATTTGAATAATTTCTTCAATATTCTTTTAAAGTTCTTGCTGGTGTTGGTTGGTTTTAAGTGCCTATTTACTGCCAAATAAAAAAGTGGATACGTGGAGCATTAATTAAATCATATAACAGCTAATTTAAAAAACGGTGGATACGTGTAACATAAATTAAATAAACACAAAAGTCCGGATCGTCCATGTCAACATGTGCAACATCGAAAAAAACATTATGTGTTATTACATTATGTGCTAAATTTAAAAAACGGTGGATTCGTGGAACATAAATTAAATAGACAAATGTGCACCATCTAAAAATAACATTTTGTGATAAATTATTTTTATTTTGTTATTTTATTTTATATCATTGTATTTTATATTATTTGTTTTAGATTTATTTTGTGGATGTTGGAAGATCGAAGTGTGCGCGGAAGATGCCTATTGGTGGCGATGAGGTTCGCAACCCGTCACACCGCGTCTCCCGTGGGGCGAAAAGAGAAGGATGGAGTGCCGCATCGTTTAAAGTGTGACAGTCCATTATTTCTGCCTACCCTTTCGGGGAGACGGCGTGATGGTTAGTTAGTTAGTTAGTTAGTATTATTAAATTAAAGTAAAGTAATTTATGTTTTTAATTGAATTTCTTAGTAGAAATTCATTTTAAATTATGAAAATATAAAATTTCTTTATCATTGCGGACTTAGTGTGCTTCCACTTGTGTTTATGTTCGACCGGTTTCGGCAGCTAGCAAGCTAAATACGAACATAAACACAAGTGGAAGCACACTAAATACATTATAATAAAGAAATTTTGATGAAAAGATGCATTAAAAAAGATTTTCTGCTTAATGCTTTCCAATCTTAGTAGATGACGCTAGTGTAGAGTGAACTAAAAAAATGTGAAGATAAGTGCAGAATTCTAGTACATATACTTCTTCCAAAAAAATTTCAGACGTGGTGGTCGTAAGAAGACATAAACATAAAGCGATCGTTCAACCCAACCAATGACAGGTCATAAGTCCTGTAAGCGCCTCGGCCACCGTATTCTGTTCCCAGAAAACAATTTACATCTTCGTCTCTATTGAGATACAATTCTTCTTCTTCTTCTTTTTGTCCTGTCACACCTCCGTGGTGCATAGGGCCTCAAGAAATTTTCTCCACCCGACTCTATCGCATGCCTGATGCTTAACATCATCCCAAGTGAGGCCTGCTGCCTTAACCAGGTGGCACTAGGTCTGCCTCGCTTTCTCTTTCTCCCCATAGGGGACCAGTCTAGTGCGCCCTGAGCGATGCAGGCTGGGTTCCATCTCAGAGTGTGACCGATCCACTGCCATTTGCGCCTAGCGACTTGTTCTCTAATTGGCATTTTGCCTGCCATGGTCCTTGAGATACAATCAATCCTTATAAAAAGAAATTTTGTACAATTATTTTTTGTTTTCATTATTATAAGCAAAGTCTTAAAAACTCTTGAGTTTGGGTTATGTCTACATTGTAATGGTGAGCACCGTGATGTTCCCAAATGGCGAACGAAACGCTCATTGTTCATATCTGCGTATATTTTTCCCTGGCAAACAAATTACATTCATCTTTTTGTGTGGAAAAATTGAAAATTAAAAGCCTCCCTTTGTTCTGCCAATTGGTCAGTGGCAGCTCCCCCGTTCGTTTGTTTGTTTGATAACACAAAAGCGGCGTTTGATGGGTGACAAAATATTATCGCAGTGGCGGACAGATGCTTTTATTTAGCTTTGAAAACACATTATTTACACCTAGCGAATATAATTCACGATTTTTATCATTGGTGTGAGAACAAGTGGTGTATAAGGAGCAGTGCCCACCGGTTTCGGTCTATTTTATGTTATTTACTTGCTTACTTATTCTTCTTCTATTTCTGATTGTAGATCTTGCGATCTGTTTATACAGGATATCAGGAGTTAAAGGAGTGTATTCTTCTCCTTTATTAAGGAGTTAAAGGAGTAGAACACAGGAATTAAAGTAAAATACCTGGTTTAATATACTGTTGAAAATAAAATAAGGGATATCAGTTTCTCCCAGTCCTATTCGACGCAGTCAGCTCATAATTTTCTTTGTCTCTTTTCACGCGGCATCCATCTGGATGTAATTTTTAGGGCTCTGCCCTCTGGCATTCTTTCTATAAGGCCAACCCATAGTAGGAGTTGAGACTATCAGAATCTCATAATTATTTCCTTTTAATCAAAACTTCGAGCTCTAGATTGATTAAAACAAACAAACAAACCATCACGCCGTCTCGGTTAGCAGAGAGAATGGAACGCCACACTACTCTATTCTGACACACCTCTCTAGATTCCTCCACATTCATACAACGAGTTATGCACGCATGTCAATTCTTCCAACTTCTAACATGACCAATCTTTAAAATTATATTGATTGGATCATGCCATGTTTTCCTCGCTCTATTAGACTCCGTACTCCATTTACATCGTTGACGTATAATTTTAGGATGAGAGCAGAATAAATGCGGTAGAGATGAGGTCACTACGACGGATGTGCGGTAGAACGACGTACGACAGAATCTCAAATGCTGATATAGGAAAGGAATCTAGAGCGGAAGAAGGTATTATGGACAAAATTATGAAAGGATCGCTGCGTTGGTTCGGATGCACATGAAGCACATGGATGAAAAAGGAATAGTTAAAAGTATTGATCAACATTTTTGTAAGTTATGCTCTATTTCTTATTATTATTATTATTCTTCTGATTGTAGATCGTGTGATCTTTATTGCAGGATATCAACTTTCTTCCTGCGATGAAGACAACCAGCCTTTTCTCCATCTCGTTGGTGGTTGTCCTGGTGGTCGACGGCCCTCTGGAGTCTCTTGCATCACGATATTAGGAACTCTTGCTGGATACATTCTCTCCAAAATCGTCTTCTCTGCCTACTTCATCTCACTATGTCTTCAATTTCACAGAATTTGCAAATTTCTTCATTGGGTATCCTATCTCTAGGGATTCTCCCCACAATAGGTCGCAATGTTCTCATTTCTGCTACTCTTCAGATATGTTTGGTTCTGACAGTGTCTGCTCTTGCTTCGATTTATTGTAAAGCAATATTCGACTTATTGAAAACCAATATACTTAGATTATTTTTGAAAGAGAAGGGAAAGACATAGGAAATTGTCTTCGGGATGAAAATTTGTAGGATTGTAGTCCACTTAAAGAGTTGTCGGTTGTCAAAATACGAAAGCGCAATAGCCATCCAATTTCTAGAGTAGGTATATATTCTTCTCTATTTCGTTGGCCGGTCAGGGCTTTAGAGTAAGATAAGCGGAGAGGAAGAAGAACACAAATAATAATATTAGAATCGTTTAACTTCAACCCGCACCATTTAAATTTCATATGTAGATCTAATATTTGATACAGGTACCAGAAGATGCCAGCGAGCTGCCGAAACCGGCCGAAGACTGGATTTTAACTACATAAATAAACTTCTTCTATATTTATTGTTTCTTGAACAATGATGTAAAACTTCATATTAAATTATTTATATACATGAAAAATGATAGTTTTCAAGGAGTTTTTATTATAATATTTATGCATGACATGTTTCGCCATTCTAAGGCATTTTCTAAATGTTTAGACATTTTGAAAATGCCTAAGAAGGGCGAAACATGTCATACATAAATATTGTAATAAAACAACTTAAAAACTATTGTTTTTCATAGTATTAATTACTTCTACTATATTCGCCATACTTTGTGTTGTTATGATGCTTTATTTCTCTTTTTCCTTTTTAATCACTTTGTATTACTGAAGAAGTCCGAAACATGTCTATGTAATTTTATTTATTTAATATAAGTGTTGTATATACGAAGTATATAAAAAAGAAAATGCTGGTTAAATGCCTACTTACAGCTAATTTAAAAAACGGTGGATACGTGAAACATAAATTAAATAAACACAAAAGTCCGGATCGTCCATGTCAACAATTGCAACATCGAAAAAAACATTATGTGTTATTACATTATGTGCTAAATTTAAAAAAAAGGTGGATTCGTGGAACATATAATAAAATAAATAGACAATATGTGCACCATCTAAAAATAACATTTTGTGTTAAATTATTTTTATTTTGTTATTTTATTTTATATCATTGTATTTTATATTATTTGTTTTAGATTTATTTTGTGGGTGTTGCACGATCGAAGTGTGCGCGGGAGATGCCTATCAGTGGCGATGAGGTTCGCAACTCATCACACCGCGTCTCCCGCGGAGCGAAAAGAGAAGGATGAAGTGCCGCATCAGTAAAAGTGTGACAGTCCATTCTTTCTGCCTACCCTTTCAGGGAGATGGCGTGATGGTTAGTTAGTTAGTTAGTTATAAAAAAGGAAAAGAGAAATAAAACATAAATATAAATCTTAAAAAGATTTTTTTTTTTACTTTTCATTATTTGCAATGAACTTCTACCATGAAATTTCAAATAACAACATATTTTTTTAATATTTAATATAGAATTTTATAAAATCGTTAATGAAATAATATAATGTATAGTTTATTCGAAATATTTCATTTCCAAATTTCGAAACTTGAAAGTTTTTAGATTATCTCACATTTATTATTTTATTGGTTTTTTCATAAAAAATATAGGGCAACACTGCTTGAACGTCAAAGAATGGATGAATTTTTCCACGGCTATTTAAAAAACGCGTTTTCTCCTCTTCATAATGAAATTCCGACATGAAGTTTGCAATTCAAATTCCTCAAAAAGCTTAATACAGAGAAACTGGCAAATTGAAAAACTTGTAATATCTTAAATATTGCAAGAGAATCGTCTTTGAAACACGGTGATGTTTGTTATATTTTTTTGTACCAAACATTACTTAACTAGTACAAGGGTAATATTTATTCGCATTCTCGCTAAAGTATAATTGAGTTATAATTTTTTTTTTGTAAGATAAAATTTTGTAAAATATACCCATAATCCTTAAGTCAAAGACGGCCCTGACTTTTACTAGTTTTTAAAGTTTGAACTATTTTATGTATTTCAGTAATGGTGTTCTTCTACCGACCCTTATTTATGGAAGCGAATCATGGAACTGGCAAAAGAAGGATGAAAGTAGAATAAATGCAGTAGAAATGAGATCTCCTAGACGAATGTGTGGATTCTCTGTGTATGATAGAGTGTCGAATGAAAATATAAGAAGTGAATGCGGTGCGAATGATGGTGTCATGAACAAAATAATGAAAGGATCATTAAGATGGTTTGGACATATGGAAAGAATGAATGAAGAAAGAATGGTAGAAAAATTATATGTTAATGATGTAAATGGAACCAGAAATAGAGGAAGACCGAGGAAAACGTGGCACGATCAAATAAATCAAATATTGAATGTCGGCCATGTGAGGAGTCAGAGAAATCGACGCGCGTGCATGACACGATGTATGAATGTTGAGGAAGCGAGAGAAATATGTCAGGAAAGAAAAGTGTGGCAGTCCATTCTTTCTGTCTACCCCTTCGGACTTTTGAGACGGCGTGATGGTTAGTTAGTTAGTTAGTTCAGTAATCTTAAGTACCATTTCTAGAGGCTTCTATATATACTCGAAGTTAGAATTACTTTAGATTTTGTACGTGCTGTAAAAATATTTGTTTAAAGTTAAATAAAATATAAGGTGCTCTTACGAAAATTTGTTTGTGAAATAATGTTGGTATTATCAGTATTTGGCACTTCAGTGCTGCTCTTTTAAGGGGCACCACCACCGTGAATTTTGAAAAATCGATTTTGATTTTTTTTTTCATATTTCGATAGTCCGTTTTACCAGTGATTCTCAAATTAGTCTTTGTAGACCCTGAGGTGTCCACGACAACTTGCAATGGGTTTACGCTTTTAAATTCAAAATATTCAAAAAATATAAATAAAAACGTTTGTCTTCTAAGAGTTTTATTATATTTGATAATGCTTTATAAGGGCTAAACATGTCATTACATCTAAAATATAATAAATCTCCTAGTATATAGACGTTTTCATTCATATTTATTATTTCATAAGGAGTTTTACACCGTTGTTCAAGAAACGATAAACAAAATATTTTCGTATTCTTGATAAAATCCATGTTTTTGCCTATTTATATATTTATTGACTTAAACGAGTTGTGTATATTTTCATTGCAATAATAAAATTATATTTAATAAATATCGTCAATTCCACCCAAAAATTGTATTAAAAGTTTATATTCGGCATAAGGGTTATAAATGTCCTAAGCACATTAAAATTAACGAAATTAAGATTCATATTGTTAAGAACCCGAGGCTTTACATGAAATTGAGAATTATGTAGTATCCTTCCGTAGTTTTCAATTATTCTGGGACGAACCAATGAAAACAAAACAGAATTTTCGCTTAAGATTGCGATCACGTTCTGTTATACAATTCTCGGTGCGGGGTGCCATCTGCGGCGCCGGCCCTGGGTTGGTGCAATTCTCGCCCTATAACCGACGCCGACCCTGTCCTGATTCCAGGGTTTTAGCAGGGCCGGTATTAGGATAAATTGCGCCTCGGCTTAGCCCCAGTTGATTGAAGTGAGCTGTGATTAAAACTTTTTTTTTTGTATTTTTTGTTTTACTTGAACCGTGGCCCAACGAGGAAGTGTAGAATAGAAGTTGTAGAACAATGATTAATGTACGAGTATAGTAAAATATTTTACATTCGTTATGCTATGTGGTAATAGATTTTGTATGTGAGAATATTTATTCGACAAGGCGTTATATGTATATGTTATAAGTTATAGCTAGAATGGCAGTGCATAATGGTTTTCTTCTACCGACCAAAAGAAGAATGAAAGTAGAATAAATGCAGTAGAACTGAGATCTCTTAGACGAATGTGTGGATACTCTGTGTATGATAGAGTGTCGAATGAAAATATAAGAATTAAATGCGGTGCGAATTATGGTGTTATGAACAAAATAATGAAGGAATCATTAAGATGGTTAAGACATATGGAAAGAAAGAATGAGGAAAGAATGGTAAAAAAAAAAATATGTTAACGATGTTAATGGAACCAGAAATAGAGGAAGACTGAGATCAAATAAATCAAATATTGAATGTCGGCCATGTGAGGAGTCAGAGAAATCGACGTGCGTTCATGACATGATGTATGAATGTTGACGAATCAAGAGAAATATGCCAAGAAAGAAAAGTGTGGTAGTCCATTCTTTCTGCCTGCCCCTTCGGGGACCCAGCGTGATGGTTAGTTAGTTATAAAAAATATGTTTTAGATGTTAAGTGTTATAATTTACAACACAGCACAGATTTAAAAATGATCTAACCTCTGTCCAAACAATCAAGAAGACCGAATTCCATTCACTTAGTTTTCTGTTTGGCAGACTGGTGTTCAACCTCCCTCTAATCTGGGCTACTCAATGTTTCTGTGCTGTTCTTTTTATGAACGTGAGTGTTTTAAACCCGTTTATCAGTACTGATACAATAACTTACTAACTAACTAACCACCACGCCATCTCCCCGAAGGGGTAGGCAGAAATAATGGATTGCCACAATTTTCTTTCCTGACATATTTCTCTAGCTTCCTCAACATTCATACATCTTGTCATGCACGCGCGTCAATTTTTCTGACTCCTCGCGTGGCCGACATTCAATATTTGATTTGTTTGATCGTGCCACGTTTTCCTCGGTCTTCCTCTATTTCTGGTTCCGTTAAAATATCATATATTTACCATTGTTTCCATATGTCCAAACAATCTTAACCAATTCATTATTTTGTTCATAACACCATCATTCGCACCGCATTCACATTTTATATTTTCATTCGACACTCTATCATACACAGAATACACACATTCGTCTAAAAGATCTCACTTCTACTGCATTTATACTACTTTCATCCTTCTTTTGCCAGTTCCATGCTTCGCTTCCATACATAAGAATTGGTAGAAAAAAAACCGTTGTGCACTGCCATTCTAGCTTTTTTGGATAGATTTTTGTTTGCGATGACAACTTTCAGTGCACCATTCACTTTGTTGCCTGCCTCAACCCTTCTTTCAATATCCCTCTCCACTCGCCCATTTCTTGTAAACATACTACCTAAATACACGAACCCAACTACTTGCTCCAAATTTTCACCATTCACGCTAATGTTGTAGACTGTCGTGATTTTTCCTTTTTCAAAAATCATTATCTTTGACTTATTAACATTCATCATCAGATCATTTCGCATGCATACCTCATACGTTCTATTCACCAGGACTTGTAGTTCATGCTCGTTGTCTGCAAGTAGGACAGCGTCATCCGCATACAAGAGACAGCTTACTGACACTCCGCTCATTTTGGCACCTACATCCAACCCTTTCAGCTCTTTCGTATTTATACTGATATGATGCACATGTCAAATATATGTTATAACACTTGATAATATGGGTCTGTTTATTGAAGTCATGCAAGACCCAGCCTACGTAAAATACATAATTAAAACTTTCTAACTTACAACCCTTTATATTTTTAAATCACAATGTCAATTTTATTATGAATCAAGGCATTAAAAACATTTGTCTCGAATTGTAGAATGTTTTTTTTTTAAACTTAACTTTCAATTGTTTTGTGCCTGCGAATCTTTTGTTTAACCAAGTTTTGGATGTTTTGTTCCGCAGAATAACCACAATAGGTCATTATTGTCACGAAGTACTTAAAAAAACTCGCTCTTTCACACCGACTTGGTAAAACAGTTTTTTTTCCTTTGTCGTAATTTTTCGGTACAAGTTTATTTATTATTCTCAAAGAGGCTAATCCCGCTAAGTGGGTGGGCGCGATGGGGTACGCTTGACCGGAAACATTATGAAGCTTAAATTTAAAAAATCAATTTAACTTGCTTTATTTATTCAGTAGGAGTTTTCATTGTGCGCTCTGTAACACCCGAGAAATGTAAAACATTTTGACAAGATTCGGAGACATTAAAGTTAAAAAATGTGTTTGAAATTTTGTTAACAAAAATATCATCAATTGGCCGTTTTTAAATAAAGTTTGAAAGGGAAGATCAACATCAGATCACACATTATTTTTAAAATTTGAAACGATTGTTACTTTTCGATTATGACATATTTATTTTATTTATTTATTTAATAAAGTTATTAAAAATTACAGAAACATTTTACAACTTATAAAACAACATTTTATAAACAATTTAAAATTTATAAAAAACACAAATGAAAAAAAAAACAAAAACCTTAAAAACATCGTTACTTACAACAACTTAAAACATCGGTACTTATAAAACAACATTTATTCCAGCCTAAAGCTCAACTCGACGCTTTAGCCGAAACTTGCAATTGGTCCTGGCACTCGGCTAAGCGGAAGCACGGCTTCCTGATGGTGCAGCACACATATCCCCACGGCACTTCTCCAAATAATCACACCGTGGTCCGGATCGATCTATTTATTTCCGCCCAAAGTATTACGACATTCCACACTGAATGTCCACTTCTTCGACGGAACGGAAAACTGACGTGAGATGGCGGGAGCGTAAGGATGGTCCTTACTGTAGCACTGACAACTGGAGACTTCTCCTTTCTCTGAAAGGGTTCTGAATATCAAGCCAACCCTGACTAAGGGTGGCTGGTTTTCCCGTTACCTCAAGTCCATTCCGTTCCGTGACATATTTATGCACATTAAAATTACAAAATTAAAGCTAAATATTTAAGTTATTATAATCTTAGCCTAACCACACCGTAAGGCTTTACCTTTCACCATGTAGGCCAATTAGATCCATTTACATAAAATACTAAGTCGTTACATATCTATTCATATAACAAAGATGCAAAGACAAACAAAGACACACAAAACATTACAATACATTACAAAATTTAAACACTGCAATAATGTTAGGTATAACTAACATATATCTAAAATGTACTGTAACTAAACAACTCTTTTTATTTATAATAATAAAAAATTTAAATAATAATTTTCTAACTGCCTACCCTCTCGGGGAAACGGCATGATGGTTTCTTATCATTGTACCTACTGCTAGGATTATCCTTTATAAGCGCTCTATAGAATTTACTGTTTACATAAACTTTAAGTAAACTAATTTTAATGTTTGGGACTAACCCATTTTAACTATTTGACCTAAACAAACAACCTAAATGCATTGTTTGAAGAATGCGGGAAATACTGCAATTATGTTTATTGACCTTTTAAAAATACCTTTCTCTGGTCCTAAGCCAGCACCTTTGACTGTTCGGCCTATACAAATAATATCCAAGCAATTATTTTTTATTTTATTTGCCGGAAAATACCCGCAATAACGTTCAAATACCTTTACAGGTCGGCAAGGTAAAAATTAAATGTATTATACATAAATAACATCTGTAATTATTTAAATTCTAAATGTCTAGTTGCTAACATCTTTGTTTGATTACAAAAATAGCGCGAACAACATTTTATAAACAATAAATAATATAAAAAAACATAAATGAAAATACAACAAAAACCTTAAAAAAGTTGGTACTTACAACAACTTTAATCATCGGTACTTAAAAAACAACATTTTATAAACACTTAATAATATGAAAAAACTTAAATGAAAAAAAAAAAACTTAAACATCGGTACTGACAACATATTTAAAGCATTTTCGACGAAAGATCGCAAGTGAACCGGCATCTCTTACCTCATTTGGCAATTTGTTAAAAAATTTGAATCCTCTATAAATGTTAATTGGAACTTTACTATACCTAAGAAAGTGAAATAAGGCAGAAAAATTTGGATAAGAAAATAATCTGCTGCGTTGGAATGGGATTTAACCTTAATAAATTATGGTAGTCATTCATGGCTCTATCCTCCGAAATGTTGGGGACAAATTTACTGCCGTTTCGAAGCAATGGGCATCTCAAAACCCATTTATTTAGTTTTATCAGGGAATTTTTGATATTTGGGTAGTATGAAAGAGCTGAAAGGGTTGGGCGTAGGTGCCAAAATGAGCGGAGTGTCAATAAGCTGTATCTTGTATGCGGATGACGCTGTTTTACTTGCATACAACGAGCATGAACTACAAGTCCTGGTGAATAGTATGTATGAGGTATATATGCAAAATGATCTGATGATGAACGTTAATAAGTTCAAAGTAATAATTTTTGAAAAAATAAGAAATCATGACAGTCTGCAACATGAGCGTGAATGGTGAAAATTTGGAGCAAGTAGATGAGTTCGTGTATTTAGGTAGCATGTTAACAAGAAATATTGTGGAATGGGGAACAAAGTGAATGGTGCACTTAAAGTTGTCATCGCAAACAAAAACCTATATATATAAAAGCTAGAACAGCAGTGCACAATGTTGTTTATGTACCGACCCTTATGTATGGAAGCGAAGCATGGAACTGGGAAAGAAGAGTGAAATTAGAATAAATTCAGTATAAATGAGATCTCTTGAATGAATGTGTGAATACTCTGTGTATGATAGAGTGTTGAATGAAAATGTAAGAAGTGAATGCGGTGCGAATGATGGTGTGATGAACAAAATAATGTAACGATAAAGGATGGTTTGGACACATGGAAAGAATGAATGAAGGTAGAATGGTATAAAAAAGTATTTTCAAATGTTTTTCTTTTTAATTACAATGTTTAAATTATTTTTTTATATAATCATCATGAATTATTATCATTTATTAGTTCTTACTCTTAAAAAATATATATTTTAAATTTTGAATTATTGTTTCGAATTTTAAATGCGTTTTTATATTAGTCTTTCTTTGTTTAGTTTTTATGATAATATATTTTCACACCTAAAGATAGAGGTAGCCTCCGAAACATGTCATGTTTTTTAAATATTTTTTTTAATAATTAGTGGATTGCACAAAGTTATTTTCAATTTCCTAAGTATATTTCTGCTTTATGGAATTCCACAGTGTTAATGCCTTAGCGTTTAATAAGTTAAATATGATCAGTTTTGACAGATGTTAGCTATATAGCATATTTGTTAACAATTTCATAATATTTAAAATATCTTTATAATATCACTGAGGAAGGACCAGGTTGTCCGAAACATGTCTGATATATTTTTTTTAAAGTTAGTGTTGTATCTACAAAGTATATAAAAAATAAAAAGACAAATAATTATTTTATTATTATTCAAACATTTAATTTGCCTCAGAAGGGCGAAATATGTCATTCCATCTAAAATACAATATAATTCATAGAAGACAGATGTTTTCTTTCATATTAAAGTAAATTTTAAATAAAAAAAAATCAATGAAGCAATAATTGCAAAGATAATATATGTTAACGATGCGAATGGAAATAAAAAGGATCGAGGAAAACGTGGCATGATTAAATAAATCAATTATCGAATGTTGGCCATGTAAGGATTCGGAGAAATCGATGTGCGTGCATGATACGATCTAAGAAAATTGAGGAATCGAGAGATGTATGTCAGGAAAGTAGACTATGGCATGTCTCTTTATGATGGTTAGAAATTGTTTGTTTTTTAATGTTATTTATGATTTAAAAATGTTTTCAGCTGTAAAGACGGACACGCCTACAGGCCACGCGCTCCCTGCCTTCTACTGGAAGGAGTACCCTCACTATTATACGGAGGTCTACGGGGACAATCACCAAAAGGGGACAACCACCGCAGAGGAAGATGTTGAGGAAGAGGAGGAGAAGGGCCCACCCCCTGACCCAAAGCCCTCGTTCCTGGATGGACCGGGGACTAACGTGACTGCTCAGCTGGGAGGAAAGGTCATTTTGCAATGCAGAGTTGCGGACCTAGGCGATAGAACAGTAAGTGAAATTTGCATTCTCAATAATTAAATAAAAACAATGTTTTTTAACTACTCGTCACCTGAGAGTAAGAGGGTTCCAACTAACAAAATTTCACATTTGGGTTTTTTTCATGAAAAGGGTTGTTAATAACCTTATCTATACATACAATTAAAAAAAACATGTAATAGTATCATCATTTTAATGTTATGAAAAGAATCAAGTTCCATTTGATCATTCAAAACACACGATTAACTGAAGAAGGATTCATTTACAGTTAGAACTTTATTATTCCAACTGTCGCCAGAGAAAATGTACACGCTTCTCCGTAAAACAATTTCATCTGCTTCAGATGGAACCCTTTTATTCCAAGATAGACACCCGAAACCAACAAAACTTTGACTTCATTTTTCTCAGCTTTTTACTTTTGACAATTAGAACCTTCTTATTCTCAGGTGACGTACTTTCACTTTTTTCTTTATTTCGACAACGACCGGTTTCGCCAGGCTCGCTGGCTTCGAAAGACTGGTCCCAAGCCCATGGGACCAGTCTGTCGATGCCAGCGAGCAGAGATGGTTTGTTAGTTATTGAGTAAAACAAAATACTTTCACTGATATTTTGGTTGGTTGCAGTTAAAAAATAACATAAAAAACTGTTTTTTAATTTCAATTCTTTATCTGCGATAAAAAAACAGTATATTTTATTTAAATATTTTGAAAGGAATTCAAATATAATTGGAATATTTCAAACTTGAAGAAGATTTATAAATATGTATATCCGGGATGTAAACATTAATATTAGGTCCTTACATATGAAATTGGCATTATGTATGGGAGGAACATAAAGTAGATTTTTTTTAAATATAATATATTTATTTAATCAAAGTATGAAACATTGCTATCTATGCACTTTTGCCATCTCATAGGTAGTTCATCGATCCCTTTACTAAAAAAAACATTCGGACGGGAATCAATAAAATCTTTGAAGTCGGTTTGGACTGCCCCATCGGAGTTGAATTTTTTCCCTTGCAAGAAGTTATCCGAATTTCGAAAAAAATAGTAATCTGTTGGGGCAAGGTCCGGAGAGTACGGTGGATGTCTTAGACATTCCAATTGAAGCTCTTCTAATTTGGTAGCCGTCTGTTTTGCAGTGTGTGGTTTAGCGTTATCATGAAGCAGCAGTGGCCTAGAGCGATTAACCAGCCTCGGTTGTTTAGCAGCTAGCTTTTCCATCATGGTTTGCAGTTGCTGACAATAGACATCTGCCGTAATCGTCTGGCCAGATTTAAGAAAGCCGTAGTGAACGACACCAGCACTAGTCTACCAAACGCTCATAAGTAACTTTTTTGGAGTCAATTTTCGCTTGGGGCATGGTTTGGCTGGTTTGGCAGGGTTCAGCCATTGCGATGAGCACTTCCGATTATCATACAGGATCCACTTTTCATCACAGGTAATGATTCGATTGAAAATCCCTTCATTATTGTGCCGGTTGAGTAATGCAACGCAGCAGTCAACGCGCGTTTGTTGATTTGCCTTACTCAATTCGTGAGGTACCCACCTTTCAAGCTTTTTCACCTTCCCAATTTGCTTCAAGTGGATTAAAACAGTTTTATCACTAACACCGCAGCCTGCAGCTAACTCGGACGTGGTTTGCGATGGATCCGCTTCCACAATAGCCTTATAACGCGATATTTCAAGTTTTCCATTTTGTAAACCGAGTGACGCAAAGATAAAAAGCAATTGAGGAAAAAACAAATGAATTATAATTTTCAAAACACAAATACTTGAGTAAATAGCTGTATAAATTTGAATTTGGAATTCCTAACCAAAGAGAAGATATTTGAGATCAAAGTTGCCAGTACGGCAAAACGCCAATTTCATATGTAAGGACCTAATATTAAAAAAAAATGGATGGCCTTTCGCAGAGCGGATTACTTGCTCTAACATTACGACTCGGTGTTGAACCATTGGAGAGGGTGGAACACTTTAAGTACCTGGGCAGTATGATTACATCATCTATGGACCCAGATATGATAGTGAAGTGCAGGATCAAAGCAGCCCGTAGTTCATTCAACAAAATGAGATCAATATTCTGCAATGACAACTTGAACTTGAAACTAAGACAGAGAATGTTAAAGTGCTATGTCTGGCCTGTATTACTCTATGGCTTGGAGACTTGGACTCTGAAAGTGCACACTATGAACCGGTTGGAAGCATTTGAGATGTGGTTCCACAGGAGAATGCTTTGCATACCGTGGACAGATTTCGTCAGCAACTTGGAGGTTTTGAGGAGAGATAATTGTAGTAGACAACTGCTAAAGGACGTTAATGTCCGTAATATTTCATATCTGGGTTACATTCTGCGGGTAAATAAATACAGTTTGCTCCAACTAATACTGATGGGAAAAAATGAGGGGCAGCGTGGTCTCTTGAACGAAGTTTCGGAAATCTTTGCAGTCTTCATCTTCAGGGTAATGTGGTGGTGGTAATTACATGTGGTCATTACAATGTGGTCATTACCACTACATGTCATTATCACCACCACATTACCCTGAAGATGGAGACTGTAACGATCTCCGAAACGTCGGTCGAGAAGGAGAAATCACACGTTTTTACCCAAAATCACACAATAAATATTTTCGTTCGTATTGATTAATAAAATAATGATTGTAATAAACGTTATCTTTTTAGATATCCTGGGTCCGTAGAAGAGGTGACGATTTCGTCCTTTTGTCTGCTGGGAGACTCACCCTGGCTAGCGATGGACGCTGGTCCTTGCAGCCCACTCCTCCAGGAGATTGGAGACTGGTTTTGCATCCTGTGGCAGCCAGAGACCAGGGCACCTATGAGTGCCAGGTGTCAATGCATCCGCCCTTGGTGAGGCGGATTGACCTGACTGTTTTAGGTGAGTTTTTATTGAGAATTCATGTTTTTGTAGTCAATGATAAATTATTCATATTTGTTTCACATCCATGTTTAGGACGGATCCCGTGTATAAAAAAAAATATAACATGGCTATCATAACCATTTACAAATTGTTTTAAAGATAATATAATGCAGCGGTTCTCAAACTTTTTTGGCACAGTTACTCTTATAAAACACAAAATATTTTAGCGTGTCCTGAAATAAGCAAAACCTGGTATTAGGTTCACTTTTATATTATAATAATTGAATAAAAATCATTCATAATTGAAATAAGTTTTAAACTGTTAAATTAATGAACTTTGTTTTGTGTATCACCTGTTATATAATATTATTGTAACACCTGATGATGTCAACATAGGTTGACGAAACAGCTGTCGCGTAAAATAAAATACAATTGTGATACTTAAAACAAAGTAAGTTAATTTAACAGTTTAAAATGTAAAGGTATCATAGTGTCTCGACCAAAACAATGGACTATTTAAATAGGTATAAATATTATAAATTACGATTATTTTCTTATTATAAAGTGTACGTGAAGCATACTTTGAGAACCACTTAATCTCATGAATTTCTTAAAATGTCTTGAAGAAAGTTTAATTTAAATTATAAAGATAATCAATGAATGATCTTATTTAAGAAATATTTCCACACTTGTCTTTATTTCGACAGCGATCAATTTCGCCAGGTCCAGTGGCATCGGCAAACTGGTTTATGATAAAAATAAAGCGGAAGTAGTTCTTGATTTTTTTATAATTGTTTAATATTTAACTAACTAACTAACTAACCCTCACGCCGTCTCCCCGAAGGGGTAGGCAGAAATAATGGACTGCCATACTTTTCTTTCCTGACGTACCTTCATCGAATTCTTCATTCATCATTCATACATCGTGTCATGCACGCGCGTCGATTTCTTTGACTCCTCACATGGCCGACATTCAATATTTGAATTATTTGATCGTTACACGTTTTCCTCAGTCTTCCTCTATTTCTAGTTCCGTTTACATCGTTAACATATATTTTTTACCATTCTTTCTTCAATCATTCTTTCCATATGTCCAAACCATCATAATGATCCTTTCGTTATTTTGTTCATAACACCATCATTCATTTGTTTGTTTAATATTTTTCATAGATAGATTACATGTTTTCTCGACAACTTATTAAATAGAAGACACCATATCATTTTGGTTATAAGAATAACGATATATTTTTGGTATAATAAATTTTATCTTTACAAAATGTATTGAAATAAATACATTTTATGATACGGCGTACAATACTAAAATGGAGCAACGGATAGCATTATCTTCTTTGAATATTATTTTTAATGCACTCTTATTGATATTCTATGTTAATATATATAATGTCAAAAGTTTGGGTTTCGTGAGTCCAGTTTTCAACTAAAACTTTTAACGTAAACGACACGCTGTCAGGTCGAGTATTTCAACAGAATTTTATTTTAAATCGAGAAAAACATGCAGACTGAGTGTCTATTGAAAACTAAAATAATATTTCATGCGAGTTTTTCCGATAAAAGCATATTTGGTTGGATAGATAAATTAAGAGGGTTGCGTAATGTCCCCGTGGTTATTTAATCTGTATATGGACAAATGTATGAAATAGCTGAAAGAGTTGGAGTGTCAGTAAGCTGTCTCTTGTATGCAAATGACGCTGTCCTACTTACAGACAACGAGCATGAACTACAAATCCTGGTGAATTGTATATATGAGGTATGCATGCGAAATGATCTGATGATGAATGTTAATAAGTCCAAGGTAATGATTTTTGAAAAGGAAGAAACCACGACAGCCTGCAACATACGCGTGAATGGTGAAAATTTGGACAAAGTAGTTGAGTTCGTGTATTTAGGTAGTATGTTAACAAGAGATGGGCGAGCGGAGAGGGATATTGAAAGAAGGGTTAGGGCAGGCAACAAAGTGAATGGTGCACTAAAAGTTGTCATCGCAAACAAAAACCTATCCAAAAAAGCTAGAATGGCAGTGCACAATGGTGTTCTTCTACCGACCCTTATTTATGGAAGCGAAGCATGGAACTGGCAAAAGAAGGATGAAAGTAGAATAAATGCAGTAAAAATGAGATCTTCTAGACGAGTGTGTGGATACTCTGTGTATGATAGAGTGTTGAATGAAAATATAAGAAGTGAATGCGGTGCGAATGATGGTGTCATGAACAAAATAATGAAAGGATCATTAAAATGGTTTGGACATATGGAAAGAATGAATGAAGAAATAATGGTAAAAAAATTATATTTTAATGATGTAAATGGAACCAGAAATAGAGGAAGACCGAGAAAAACGTGGCACGATCAAATAAATCAAATATTGAAGTCCATTATTTCTGCTTACCCCTTCGGAGAGATGGCGTGATCGTTAGTTAGTTAGTTAGTTAATATAATCAAGAATATTAGACAAGTTAAAACGACTATTGAATAACTTCGTGACATTACCACTCTCTAAAAATTAAAAATTGGGTATTTTTGACTATGTTGATTTAATTAAAATAGCAGAAATTCAGTTCAAAATTGATTATATAAAAGATCTCACAAGGGGGAATTGGAAAATTTGGCAACTCGGAAAATTGACTCCGGGTGGAATTCAGTAGGATTGTACTACCCCCTAAAAGTCATCGATAGTCAAAGTAATAAAACGCAATTGTCAGCCAATTTTGAGAAAGAAGCCTTTAAATAATGCACATAAACTTATAGCATATTTTTAGTTTTTTTTACTATCAACTGTTAAGCGGCTAAGAGGATTGAATACTTCTCTCATTCTTCTGACCAGGTCGTTTTGGGTTTGAATCTCGACTCGGTTTTTTTTTTTCTTCAAATTGATTATACTAAAAAATTAACGCCAAATAACTATTTCTGCAACAAACTTATTGAATTCCATTGCATTTATACATGTAATTATTAAATATTTGTGGCGTGCGAAAAAATAGATTATATTACATGTAGTACACATGTATTGAAATAAAAATGTACAGAAACTCGTTATATTAAAATTCGAATTCAAAAGCACACGAATTAAAGAAAGCAAACTTCTCTTATACCTCAATGGTGATTTCAGTGCATCTTCCATATAAAATTTTCTTTTATGTGTCTCAGGTGTGTTTTATAATGAAAGCTCTGTACATTTTCCACTAACAATCTTCGTGAGGATAGGTTTGACCTCCTGGATAAAATAAAGATTTTTCGCTATTACTAAAAAATAAAACTATGGAAGGAGGTTTAGATAAAATTTCGCACTTAAGATCTTAGATTATTACATTTTTACTGCGCATTTAACCTCTATACTGCGGCTAGCTGCATTTCCAGTCCTACAAAAAAAATAAGTCGAACTGCGGCTGAATACTTTTGCAGCTTAAACAGATAGTCTCAGTTCATCATAATAGTAAAGACAATTTAGTTGTAAGAAATAAAATTAAAATGATTGATAAAATACCATATGAACTGCAAATGTAGTATGCCGTCGTTTAAAACCATTTTTTTTACTTTAAATTAAGTCAACTCTTTACATGGATTTAATTGTCAACTATGATCGTTGAAAAAACAACACATTTTTATTTCACTTGGATTTTTAATAAAAATAGAAATTTATCTTCAAGTGGATATAAATATTTTTAATGGAATACCCCATTCAATAATTAATAACAATATAATACTAAAAATAAGTAATATGAATTGAAACGTCTGTCTTCTAAGAGTTTTATTATATAATAGATGGAATTACATGTTAAGACCTTCTCAGGCACCATATAATATTTTCTTAGATAATGATTATTAAATGTGAAGTTTTACTTCATTAATGTTTCTTTTTTAATAAACTTTGTATACAACACACACTTTGTTAAAAAATCAAAATTAAATACCAAACAGGTTTCGGACACACAAACCCTTTATCAGTGATATTATATTTTATAAATATAAATATTAAAAATTTTATTTAAAAAATTTCGCAAATGTGATCAGTTTTGACAGATATTAAAATGATTTTAATTTTAATATCTGTTAATTTTTATATTTTAATATCTGTCTAAACTGACCACATTTGTGAAAAAAAAAATTTATATAATATCACTGACTGTGTGTTCGAAATATGTTTGTTGTTTTTTTTTTAATAAAGTGTGTGTTGAATACAATGTATATACATTTAACATCTGCAACACAAAGTTATAGCGAATTATAGAAGAAAATTTACATCATTGTTCAAGAAACAATGAATTAGAATAAACATTTTTTTCTTTAGAAGATTAATTTTAAATAGTCCATTGTTTTGTCCGAAACACTATGATACCTTAACATTTTAAACTGTTAAATTAAATTACTTTGTTTTTGTATCACAATTGTATTTTATTTTACGCGACGGCTATTTCATCAACCTATGTTGAAGTCATCAGGTGTTACAATAATATATCAAAATGTAACACCTGATGATGTCAGCATAGGTTGATGAAACAGCTGTCGCGTAAAATAAAATACAATTGTGATACAAAACAAAGTTATTTATTTTAACAATTAAAGATTGAGTTAAATATATTATATGTTATACGAGTATTATTTGTTTTTTGTTTTGCCATGCAAAATATGCTGCTCTATTTACGCCAGATCATTACTGTTTAGTTTGCAAGTGATATCATAACTGCCAACAGCGCATGCGTTATATTTAAAAGTAGAACAGCTGTCTTTTAGATTTTACGCTTCACTTTAAACAGTAATTCTAATCACCAGTAAGCTGCTTTATTTCTATACACGATCGGTAAATGCAAACATATTCCTTCTGAATTCAAATAGTCATGCTTTAGAAACACATCACGTTCACGTTATCAGGTATGACGCGTGGCGGAACTTAAGTGTGCGTGACATTAAATAACGCCACCCATAATGACGTCACAGTTTGTAGTGTGTTTGAGCCTATGCATGATTTCGCTCATGTGTAATATATTATATTTCTTCTATTTTAACCATTACTTTGTGTGTCGGATTCATAATCGATCAATATGTTTTTTGTAGCACCACACTGTATTTTTAAATACAAAATAAAATAAAAAATTACACTTTAACCTAAACAAGTTTCGGGACACAGATCTCCTCAATCAGTGTAGTTAAAACATTATACATGTTTATACAAAACAAATTTTATCATTGATATACTCGTATGTTAAAATCATTTCTTGTACTGTAATTCATTCATGATAAAATTTGTTTAATAGTTAATTTGGATATATAATATTTTAACTACGCTGATGAAAAGCTGTCTAGAAAGATAAAGAACTCAATATATAAAACGCTGATTAGACCAGTCCAAACATATGCCTCGGAGACTTGGACGCTCACTAAACGGGATGAAACAAAATAAACTGCTTCGAAAGGAAGATCTTCAGCAGAATTTTCGGACCCATTAAGGATGGTCCGACGTGGAGAAGGAGATACAACACAGAGCTCTACGATCTATACCAGGACGTCAGCGTGGTCAAGTTTATAAAGATTAACAGACTGCGCTGGCTAGGGCACTTGCACCGCATGAGAGATCTGGAGCCCCCCAGAGGAGTGTTGTATGACAATCCAGCAGGGCGAAGAAGCATCGGTAGGCCGAGACTGCGATGGCTGGATGGTGCCGTGGCAGATTGTCGGGTCCTGGAGAAGCAAGACTGGGAGGTGGCGGCCAGATACAGGACGGAATGGAGACGTTTCTTGGAGGAGGCCAAGACCCACCAAGGGTTTTAGCGCCGGAGAAGAAGATGAAGAAGATGAAAGGCTTCTGGGTTTATGTGTGATCTTATATTTTATTTGTATTTTATAATAAAATAAAATGTTCTCTTACCAAGAAACCAATAATATTTCATTAAAAATATACAGTTGTTTTCTTTGGTTATGCAAATACATACACTTTATTATTTATAATATTTTTATGTACTCGTTTATAATGATACTTTTAAACTTTTTTTTTTTAAGAAAATTGTATTGTAATATGCCTTATACTAATCTAACTCACAAACTATCATGATGTGGTTCTCGAGGAGTAGGCAGAGATGGTGCTTTATAAATATTATTTTTATTGATTATTTATAATAATCATTATTATAATTATAATTATATTAGTTAATATTATTACTATTATTACTCGTCCAGTTGTCACTCCGGTGGTATGGCCACGTGATGAGGAGACCTCACGACCATGTCGTGAAAAAGTGTCTTTACATTACTAGTAGGAGAGGGAGAGGAAGACGTCAAACTACCTGGCTGACGAATGTGCAGAGGGATATGAAAGCCCTAGGCCTTAAGGAGGAAGCTGCCTACGAAAGAAATACCTGGCGCCAAATGATAAGAAAAGCCGACCCCGAGTAACGGGCAGACGCGAGGGGAAAGAATAAGAAGATTACTATTATTACTGTTATTATTATTATTAATAATTATAATAATATTAAGAAAACACGTATTTTTTTCAAGTTGAAAATATGTTCATGATTTGTGTTGATCATTTCTATGATTTGAACATCGCATTCTAAATGTTAAAGAAGACAGTTACAACATAAATTAAATTTAATGTATTTTCACACTATAACAAAATCGTTTAAAACTTCTGAGCGTCCTGAAGCCGGGGTTCTAAAAACTTCTATTGACTTGCAGGGCGTAGATTGCTTCTTTTGTTGGTAACCCTTATGCTTTAAGACTAACAACTTATTTCTCTTCGGAACGAAATACAACATGCAAGTGAGAGCATTTATGTGTTATTTTGAAGTACAAAAAATATAACATACAAACAAAACATCACGCTGTTTTTACGGGAATGTAGGTAGTGGGAATGAGAGAAAATCGAACCCTAAGAGCTAACGAAGAGATTCGCAAAACCTGCAATATTGATTTATTGTAAGATGGAGTAGGCAGAAGAAGATTGCATCAAGAAGAAGGACTCAGGGATGATTCCTCAGATTGTGATGCATGAGACTCCAGAGGGCCGTAGACCACCAGTACGACCACAAAAAAAAAATGGAGATAAAGCTGGAAGTCTTCATCACATGAGCAAATTTGATACCCTGCCCAAACAGATCGCAAAAACAAAATAGTTTGACGTAATATTTTTTTTTACATCACTAATGGTGTATATATTTTGACAATCTTAGTAATTATTATGTTACTTTTATAAAAACGTTTAGATGAAGAAATAACTGACATGTACAGAAACAGGTTATAATTTTTTTTTTGTAAAACAGCGTTTTAAAATGATTATTTAGTTAAAATCCGGTGTCTTGGACCGGTTTCGTACAACAGAAATCTGAACAAAATTAAAAATAATCCAGAAATGTTCCTGGGCATGCACATTGTGTGCATTTCGAATTTTTGCAGAAAATGTAAGTATTCAACTATCATTCTCTTGTATTCAAAATTCAATTTTCGTGTTCTCTTTTTGACGATAACATACAGAAACGGGTTATAGAATTCATTAAATCATGATTTTTTTTTTGTAAAAGAGCGTTTTAAAATAATAATTTAGTTAAAATCTGGTGTCTTTGACCGGTTTCGGCAGCTCGCTACCATCTTCTGTTCATCTTTTGGTTAAGTAAATAGTAGCGAGTTGCCGAAACCGGCCAAAGACACAAACATTAGTTGATTTGAACTAAATATAGATTAAGATTCATATTTGGGTCATGTGCTAAGGGGAGAAAATACCACCTCCTTTGACTTATATTAATGAGTAAAGTGGAGGGACGTCGGGAGTTCATAAAAGGCAGCTGTCCTGGTTGCGGAACATCAAAGAGTGAACAGGAATAACAAGAGTTCAGAACCTGTTCCAAGTGACGCAGGATAGAGATGCCTAATCGCCAAAGTTGGTGGAACCTGACATGGCACCGAAAGAAGAAGAAAAAGATACATTTAAAAAATGTTTTTCATATTTTTTTTTATTATTTACAACAAACATTCACATAATGATAAAATTCATTCCTTAAGATATCTGTAACACAATGCTTTGCAAATAATAGAAATATTTAAAATAACCAAATGATAAAAGCTTCAAACCATTTAAATTACAGTAAATCTAAAAGCTCTCTCCTGATGTATCCTTTCTCTACAGTATAGAACCACTTAATTAAGTGCAAACATAAAGTTCTTCTCACTCCCAACACTTACATAATGTAAGTCAACGTCTTCAACATTTTATTATCGCGGGTAAGTTTCTTTTATCCGTTTATGAGTTTCAGAACACTCTCACAATGCCAGTAAATTTTAATTAACTTTTGAATGTAATTTAAAATTAAAAATATACACATTTAAAAAAAAAAAAATTATCCGAAAATAAACCTGAAAACGACCAAGTTGGGCACAGAAGGGATTCAAATTAGCATTAATGACAGCAGAAATTTCAGTGAAAATTTCTAGGAATACTCGTACATACGAAGATATATATGGACGAGCCATAGAGGGCTCCCTTCGCTTACCCGAAACTGTTATAGGCGCAGCGGCGCCTTTCGTCAGCTTCACTCGTGCACTCCCTAGGCCCGTCCCTTGTCCATGCGGGACTTACTTTAAAAATAATAATAATTATTATAATAATATATGTATATTTACAACCAAGAAGGATGAAAGTAGAATAAATGCAGTAGAAATGAGATCTCTTCGACGAATGTGTGGATACTCTGTATGATAGAGTGTCGAATGAAAATATAAGAAGTGAATGCGGTGCGAACGAAAGGATCAATAAGATGGTTTGGACATATGGAAAGACTGAATGAAGAAAGAATGGTAAAAAAAATATATGTTAATGATGTAAATGGAACCAGAAAGAGAGGAAGTCCAAGGAAAACGTGGCACGATCAAATAAATCAAATATTAAATGTTGGCCATGTGAGGTGTCAGAGAAATCGACGCGCGTGCATGACACGATGTATGAATGTTGAGGAAACGAGAGAAATATGTCAGGAAAGAAAAGTGTGGCAGTCCATTCTTTCTGCCTACCCCTTCGGGGAGACGACGTGATGGTTAGTTAGTTAGTTAGTTATATTTGCAACCAAGGGGGACCCAGACCACATTTAAGCTACGCTACTCTCCCTCGATGTTCCGCCATACACACATAGCAATACAACTGCAAAATAAAATGCACAATTGATACATAAATAACATTTATTAGAGAAAGAATAAAAATAATAAAACATATACGAGGATAGTAAGAGGAATACCTGGGACAACATATTCAATCGCGCCGTGCAAACTTGACTCAGATCATGAGAAGAATCGGACTAAGCTGAGCAGTTTTTGGAAAAATGGCGTACATTTGAAAAACCGAAATATACAGATCTTCACACTCGTAGTGAGACATACGATTAGAGCAGAAAGATACCACCTCCTTTGGCTGATAATCACGGGCAAGATAGAGGAACATCGAGGAGTTGCAGAAGGGAGTTGTCATGACTGAATATAAAATGAGAGTGGACACAAATGAGTAGAGTTGAGAATCTGTTACAAGTGGCGCAGGACAACGATGCTTTCGTAGCAGTGATCGTTGGGGGGGAGGGGGGGGGTTGACACGGCACCATAAGAAGAAGAATCACTTGATATATTATACACATTATCGTTAATTTTTCCGACTTCGAATGTGGCCCCCCTTAAAATTTGATAAATTTGGTCATGCCATGCTTTCCTTGGTCTTTCACGGCTACTCTTTCTTCTATATACGCCATATTTTGTGTTGTTATAATGCATTATTTCTCTTTTTTTTTATATACTGATCTGACAGATACTATTTAGATTTATGTAAACAATTTTATAATATTTAAAAAAGTATCTTTATAATATGAATAGGGAGAATAGGAAAAACGTCGGCAGGCCGCAAAAAAGGTGGGCCGACGACATTGCTGCCGTGGAGAGGAAAATGTGGCTACGGCTGACAGGAGATAGACACGAGTGGAAGGGAAGGTAGGAGGCCTATGTCCAGCAGTGGACCGATAAGGGCTGACGAAGAAGAAGATAATATGAAGAATAACTGGTTGTCCGAAACATGTCTATGTAATTGTATTTTTTAATATCCATTCCATCCGTCCATTCTTTCTATATCTCCAAACCATCTCAAGGAATCCTTTTTTGTAATAATTTTACTTATGATTTAATCATCTGCTTACATTTCTTTCTCATTTTCGTCGTTCAGTATTCTATCATATGGCGCTCTCAAATTCATAACTGCAAATATAAATAAATCAACAAGCTAAGATGCCAGTACATCATGGAGTTCTAGTGCCAACCCTTATGTTTGGAAGTATAAAAAAAGGATGAAAGTAGGATAAAGACCGTAAAAATTAGATTACTGAGAAGCATCTAGGAATTTATATTAAACTCTTAAAAAATAAAATTTGAATGTAATTTTTACTGCTGCCCTATTTTGTTATTTGTTCGATTGTTTAGTTTGGTTAGTTTTGAGTAATTTTATGTGTACTTTTTCACAAATGACAATAATTTTATTTACTGGTTATAATAATGTTTAAAATAACTCATTAGTAGTAGCCATTAACATTGAGTTAAAAAGATGTTCTGCTTAATGCTTAATAAACATAAATCTCCATAGATGGCGTTAGTATGTAGATTATATATAGAGTAATCTTAAAAAGATTAACAAATGTAATCAAAATCTTCATAGATGGCACATTAAAACTGACATGTGAAATCGGCATAGGACTTTAACATATATACAACTTTCAAAAATTTGTCATACATGGCCATAAAGAAAGGTAGAATGGGGAATGTTGTAATTACATAAAGCGTGCGCTTAACCCAACCAATGACAGGTCATAAGTCCTGTAAACACCTTGATCAACCATATTCAGTTTCCAATTTGCATCTTCGTCTCTATTGAGATACAATTAAATCATGAATTGATAACCCACGGTGGGTGAAATCTAATATTCGTATACAAGTATAAGTATACATTCACAAAAAATATCATAAATAGTGTTTAAAAGAACTCACGTCAAAATATTATAGTATCAGGCAAATAACTTATTTCATAAATAGTGGGGTATCAACAATAGAGTCCTCTCACGATACTCCCGTATTAAATCGAATAAAAAAAAGAAAAAATAAATCTGCTGGAAAACAATATATAATTGGTGGTTAACTAAAGTATAAATTTATGTTGGGTTCTTCGTATTCCAACCGCAGAAAACATGAGATTTTCAGGGAAACATCATTGGTTTTAATGAAAACCCACGTTTAAAAATGGAAAATGAAAATTTAATAATGAATATTGTATCTCGATGATATAACATAATACCGGACGAGTATTATTTCCAGCTACTTATGAAACCACTTCGTTAGCGTTTTCAATTGTACCATATTCCGAGCTCAGTACAATTGCCGCAATGGAATAATTCATAAATCTATTGAAATCACACTGCTACATTCAACCGACACTCATTTATTGAAATATGCTAAATAGTTCTACTTCTTTTCATACATAGATATACGAGGGCGGTTTGATAAGTCAGTGACTTTTTTAATATAGGATGTATTTTTCGGCAAATAAGCATTTTATTTCTCAACATAGTCTCTTTTTAGCTCGATATGTTTTGTCCAGCGTTTTTCCAATTTTTTTTTCCTTCCAAAAAAATTGTTTTCTCAAGACCCTCAAAATAGGCGTTGTTTCAGTGATGACCTCTTCATTAGACCCAAATCTCTTACCACCCAGCCATTTCTTCAGGTTTGGAAACAGAAAATAGTCGCAAAGGGGTAAATCTAGAGAATATGCCGGACGAAGTAGCAGTGCGTAGCCCAATTTATGGATTTTTGCCATGGCGACTACACACGTATGTACCCGTGCATTGTCTTGATGGAACAGCACTTTTTTCTTCGTCAAATGCGGTCGTTTCGCTTCAATCAATATCGAATCTATCCAAAAGCTCTGAATAATATTTGCCGGTGATCGTTCTACCCTTTTCAAGGTAATCGATGTGAATGACATCGCGTGCATCCCAAAAAACTGTGGCATGACGTTGTTGGCCGACAAACCCACCTTTGCCTTCTTTAGTACACGTTCACCCGGAGAAACCCACTGTCTTGATTGTTCCATGGTCTCTGGTGTAGTGTGATGGATTTATGTTTCGTCTACAATAACGAATCGGGGCAAAAACTTGTTCCAATTGCATTTGAACATCACCAAACACTCCTTTGAAGTGGTCACACGGTTGCGCTTATGGTCGAGTGTGAGCAATCGCGGCAGCCATCGCGCGGATAGCTTTTTCATGTCCAAATATTCAGGTAAAATGTGATGTAACTACTCGATTGAGATGCTTACAGTCTCAGCCATCTCACGCACTTTCATTCTCCTATCGTTCAATATCATTCCATGGGTTTTATCGACGATTTTTGTCGTGACGGCCTCTTTTGGGCGACCTGAACGTTCGGCGTCACTTGTGCTGGTAAGACCATGACAGAACTCAGTAAACTATGTCTTAACCATTGAAATTGATGGTGCACAGTCCCCATAGTATTTATCAAGCCTTTGCTTGGTTTCGGTGATGGTTTTTTTACAAAAAATAATGCTTAATCAACACATGAAATTTTTTTTTTTGCATTTTCGTTACAATTCATTGGATTGTTTGCTTTCAATGGCTGTCAAATACAAACAAAATAGTGCAGCCTTCTCAAAATTGTACAGTAGTCTTTTCATAGATGACAGTTGACGGGAGCAGTATTGTATTTAAAGTTACTGCGCGGGAAATTCAAAAAGTCACTGACTTATCAAACTGCCCTCGTAACTTGAGTACGGAATTAAAAACTATTTTAAATTGTTTTGTATTGAATATCGATTTGGAATCACAATATATACTAACTAACTAACCATCTCCCCGAAGGGGTAGGCAGAAAGAGTGGACTGCCACACTTTTATTCCTGACAAATTTCTCTCGCTTTCTTAACATTCAAACATCGTGTCATGCAAGCGCATCGATTTCTCTGACTTCTAGCGTGGCCGACATTCAATATTTGATTAATTTGATCGTGCCACGTTTTTCTCGGTCTTCCTCTATTTCTAGTTCCATTTACAGCGTTCACATATAATATATTTACCATTCTTTCTTCGTTCATTCTTTCCACGTGTCCAAACCATCTAAATGATCCTTTCATTTTTTTTTTCATAACACCATCATAAGCACCGCAGACACTCATTTATTGATATCTACTTTGAAATATGCTAAACAGTTCTACTTCTTTTCATACATAGATATAACTCGAGTACGGAATTAAAATATATTTTTAATTGTTTTGTATTGAATATCGATTTGGAATCATAATATAAACTAACTAACTAACCATCACGCCGTCTCCCCGAAGGGGTAGGCAGAAAAAATGGACTGCCACACTTTTCTTTCCTGACATACTTTTCTCGATTCCCCAACATTCATACATCGTGCCATACACGCGTTTTGATTTCGACTCCTCACTTGGCCGAAATTGAATATTTTGTTTTTACTTAATTTTTTTAATCAATACAATTTCAATTATGAATTGTTTCATTATCAAATAATGAATGAACAAATAATGATACACGGGATTAATGAATGTTAAGAAAGTATAAGGATTCAAAAGGGTAGTAGAGCTACGATGGGGTATGTTTTGCTGGAAAATATGCCTCTACAAAATGTCGTAAGGCGGTTCGGTGAGACGGCGTGATGATGAGTTAGTTAGTTAGTTAGCTACAAAATATATTATAGTAAATATTTATTTTGATTCAACTTATGGTAACGACTTTGTCCGGAATGCTTTTGCCCAGAAGATGACAGCAAGTTGCTGAAACCAGTCTAGACCATTAAACTAAGTGGAATCAAACTAAGTTTATACTATATAATTTTTTCTATGTTTGATTTTATTTATTTACAATGTATTTTTTTCCTATATAATAGGTAGTTTGAACCCAATTATTGTGTATTTTTTTTAAAACTATTGTATTGATTCTCAGTACATGTGATAGGTAATTAATATTTCGCCATTTTATTGTCGCGTGAATGCTACATTAGACCAAAGACAGTGTAACTGCCATCGCCGGCAATCGAACTCGGAACTTCGGTGTGGCAGTCGTAGCTTTTACCGCTGTGCCACGAAGCTGACCATCATTTACAATAAATTTCCATCATGAAATTTGAAATAAGGACATTAATATTTAGAAATTTTATTAGTTTACATGCCTGATGGAACTACGTATAGGTCATTTTATAAAAGCTCTCGTGGAAAATTTACGGAAAATGTAATTTAAATTCGTTTTATTGTTCAAAACTCTATATTTTAACTAACGCATTTTCCCACTGTTTTTTTAGCTAACGTTTGCCTGTATAAACCTAAATGGTACATAATTTTGCTTTATCAGGGTTACGCGCTACCAAGATTTTTTATTTTTTGTGTGACACATTTCACATCGTAAATGTGTTGTTAAATTTTTGAAACACGAATATTTACAAAATGTAATTTAGCTTTCTCCGTAAAGTAAAAATATACAATCTCATTTTCTAATTCATGTCTCCCTATAATATTCTGTAACAATTTTTTTTAACTAACTTATTATTATTTCGACGGTACACGAAATAATAATAAGTTAGATAAAAAAATATATAAAAAAAGTAGGAATGAGATCTCTTAGACGAATGTGTGGATACTCTGTGTATGAAAGAGTGTCGAATGAAAATATAAGAAGGGAATGCGGTGCGAATGATGGTGTCATGAACAAAATAATGAAAGGATCATTAAGATGGTTTGGACATATGGAAAGAACGAATGAAGAAAGAATGGTAAAAAAATTATATCTTTATGATGTAAATGGAACCAGAAATAGAGGAAGACCGAGAAAAACGTGGCACGCTCAAATAAATCAAATATTGAATGTCGGCCATGTGAGGAGTCAGAGAAATCGACGCGCGTGCATGACACGATGTATGAATGTTGAAGAAGCGAGAGAAATATGTCAGGTAAAAAAAGTATGGCAGTCCATTCTTTCTGCCTACTCCTTCGGGGAGACGGCGTGATGGTTAGTTAGTTAGTTAGTTATTATTATTTCTATAACAATAACAAATGAAAACGTCTGTTTTTTTATTCATTCATTCATTTCTCGGCGTGGGACTTGGCCTCCTCCACGACGGTCCTTCACTGATTTTTGTCTCTGGCCATCTCTCTCCATTCCCCAGCTCCTTCCGTTTTCTCCGAATCTTTTTCCTCGGTCTGCCTCTTGGTGTCTTTTCGCGAAGCACCCATCTGGATATAATTTGTGGTGTTCTACTCTCTGGCATTCTTTCCACATGGCCAGTTCATCGTAGGCGTTGAGACTTACAGAATCTCACTACTGTTTCCTGGTTAATTAGTTCTTCAAGTTCAAGGTTTCTTTAAAGTTCCATCCTCCAGCGTGGGTCCAAATTGTTTCTCAGTTTCTGTTTTTTGAATATTTTAATATTAAATAAACTTATGGTGTTAACACTGTGGAAATTCAAAATACCTTTTTTTAGAATTAAAACACTGTTGTTTTAATTAACAACTCAAAAATTTGCATTATATAATTCTCCTCACCCTTAAGCTTTCTAAAATCAATTTAAGAACACACTGTTTGTCGATTAGATTTAGTTTGAGAATTCTCTCGCAAGGCGAAACCAATTTGTCATTATTTGTATAAATTAAATCTCATTAAAACCACAGAACAATCTTGTTTACTATCAATTAATAATAGAGTTTTACAAAACGAATATCTCAACCATGAATAAAATACTTTTTTTTCAACTTTATGTTAATTTTGCTTGCCACGCTTCAAAGAGCTTACATCGTTGTCATCCCCTAGATAATGTAGGTGTTAAGCCTTCAAAACATGTCGAGAAAAGTAAACTCAAAAGTGGAAATACTAATAAATATAATAAACTCAATACTAATAAACTAAAATACTAATACACTCAAAAGTGGAAATACAAAAAATCGTTATTACATTTTATGCAACAGCAAACACAAAAAATCATCACACCGTTTTTCCTTAAGAGTGTGCAAAGAAAATATACCGCTGTACTACTATTTATATTCTGACACATTTCTCTAGTTTTATCTACATTCATCCAGCGCGTTATACACATGCGTCGATTCTTTCGACTTCTTACACGGCCGACCTTTAAAATTGAGTTTTACATCCTTGTTTGATTTCGGTCATGCCATAATTTCTCCAGTCTTTTTCGATTAAGCATTCCATTCACATCTCAAACGTATACTTTCTAAATTTTTTTTTCTTCATTCGTGAACTCTATATATTCGAGCCAACGCAGTGATCATTTCATAGTTTTATTCGTAATACTTTCATTCGATCTACCACCCTAGCTTATATCTGTATTATAAATTCTATCGTAGATCGTTCTACTGCACATATGTCTTAGAGACCTCATCTTTATCACATTATCCTTATTTTCCCAACTCCAAGCATAACTTCCGAAAATAAGGGTGAGCACAAGAATAAGGCTGAAGTTTCATAGAGTTTTCGTCTTAATAAAGGATTATCTTTCTAACTTACATATACAACAACAACAACAACAACAAACCATCACGCCGTTTCCACTAAGGGGTAGGCATAAAAAAATGACTACCACACTACTCTATCCTGACATACCTCTCTAGCTTCCTCCACATTCATAAAGCGAGTCATACACGCACGTCGATTCTTCCGGCTTCTAACATGACCAAGGTTTAAAATTTGATTATTTTGGTCATGACATGTTTTTCTCGGTTTACCTCGGTTCCGTACTCCATTAACATCGTTAACGTATACTTTTTAAACCATTCTTTCTTCACCCACTCCATATGCCCGAACCAACGCCGCGATTCTTTCATAATTTTGTTCATAAAACCTTCTTTCGCTCTACATTCCTTTCTTATATCAGCATTTTAGATTTTGTCGTACATCGTTCTACCACACATACGTCTTAGGGACCCCATCTCTACCGCATTTATTCTGCTTTCATCTTTCTTCTACCAGTTCCATGCGTCTATTTCATACATAAGGGTTGGGACCAGAACTCTATTGTGAACGGCCAATTTCGCTTTTATTGATAAATTCTTGTTTCCAATAACTATTTTTAAAGCTCCATTCCCTTTATTACCCGCACCAAACTTTCTTTCAACAGCATTGTCCGTTCGGCCATCCGATGTGAACATGCTACCTAAATACACAAATTTCTTCACCTATTCCAAATTCTCTTTGTTCACACTTATATAAAAAACTGTCATTTGCTCTTCCCTTTCAAAAACTTTCGACTTTCTGACATGCATCATTAAATCGTTTGACTTGCATACCTCATACATTCCCGACACCAAGACTTGTAATTCGTCCGCACTTTCCGCAACGAGAACGGCATCATCCGCGTTAAGCAAACAATTTACAAACAAAACACTGATTTTAGTACCAGCATTTATACTTTTAATTTATTTCAAACATTTGTCCATATACTGATTAAACAACCATGGAGACATCACGCAGCCTTGCTTAACTCATTTTGTCTACTTACTTTACACATGTACAAAATAATAAAACACTTTGTTTTTAAACACGGAATATTGCAAATGATGCCAAATAGTTTATGTTACTTATTACGTCAAAGAATGATCAAATGCTATGTTTGGTCAGTGCTGTTATACGGGGTGGAGTCATGCACCCTTTAAGTCAATGTTATGAACCGATTAGAGGCCTCTGAGATTTGGATACACCGAAGGATGTAACGCATCTCCTAGACAGACATGGTCAGCAACACAAACGTTCTCCATAGAGCCAGAGTTGACAGAAAGTTGCTCACCAACATCAAAGTCCGTAAGGTGTCCTACTTGGGCCATGTTCTGAGAGGCGAAAAGTACGCACTGTTCGAGGGTAATATTGAGGGTCGACGAGGTGTTGGGAGAAGGCAGGTTTCCTGGCTGAGGAACTTCCGAGAGTCCACAGGGCTTAGGACCGTGGAGGAGCTGTTCCGAGCTGCCCAGGACAGAGAGACCTACTCAAGGGTGATAGTAAACGTTGGTTAGACCTGACAGGGCACGGAAATAAGAAGATTACTTATGAAGCCCTGATGAAATTTGGGTCCAAGCAAAACTTCTTCTTCTTCTTCCCCGACGTTGGCGATCACTCCGGCGAAAATCTCCCTGTCCTGCGCTGCCCGAAACAGGTCATCCACCGTCCTCATTCCGGTCCACTCTCTAATGTTGCGCAGCCAGGACATCTGTTTTCTGCCAACTCCCCGTCTTCCCTCTATCTTGCCCTCCAATATAAGTCGGAGGAGGCGGTACTTTTCTCCACGCAGCACGTGACCCAAATATGAGACCTTTTCACTTTGACATTCGACAACAGCTCTCTCTTGGCTCCGGCTCTCCTAAGTACTTCGACGTTACTGACCTTTTCGGTCCAAGGTATACGAAGCATTCTTCTGTGTATCCACATTTCGAATGCTTCTAACCGATTCATTACGTTCACTTTTAGAGTCCATGTTTCACTTCCGTATAATAGAGCTGACCATATGTAGGCTTTTATCATTCATTGTCGAAGTTTAAGATTTAAATTATCGTCACAGAAGAAGGGTCTCATCTTATTAAATGCAGCACGTGCAACTTCTATTCTACATTTCACTTCTGTATCTGGGTCGAGTGTTTCAGTAATGATACTGCCGAGGTATTTAAACTGGTCAACCATTTCGATATTTACTCCTTTTAGTCGCAAAGATGATCCAGAATAATCAAGTCTTCCAAACGACATCCACTTGGTCTTAGCGACATTTATTGTCAGACCCAATTCTTCTCCAGCCGTGTCAATCTTATTTAGGAGCTCTTGGAGATCAGGTATACTTTCAGCCAATATGACTGTATCGTCAGCATATCTGATATTATTTATAACGACTCCATTGATCTTCACTCCAAGGCTAGAGTTTTCTAGAGTTCTTTGGAAAACTTTATTGGAGTACAGATTAAACAATAGAGGTGACAGAATACAACCTTGTCGAACTCCTCTTTGTATAGCTATAGCCTCTGTATTTCCACTTCCATATCTGATCTTTGCCGTTTGACACCAGTAGAGGTTTCTTATGAAAAAAAAAATTGGATGACGGATCACATTCTCTCTCTTATGGAAGAAAGAAGGAAGGCTATGAAAAATGATACACGAAACCTGCAACGTACCATAAGACGGGAAATCAAAAAGGCCAAAGAGGAATGGATGAAGCGTCAATGTGAAGAACTTGAAAGTCTCAATCATGCCCACAATGCATTCGGGCTTCACAAAAAAGTAAAGGAAATATCTGGGACAACAAGGAAGGCTACACCCACATGTCTGATGGACGATTCCAATAAATTAATATTGGATGAAAAAAAAATCCTTAAGACATGGGAAGATCACATTGAAAAGTTATTCAAAGATAATAGAACTGACTTCACAATTGACGGTGAATTGGAGGGACCCTCCATCCTCAGATCTGAAGTTATACATGTCATCAGAACTTCTCCTAACAGAAAAGCATGTGGTCCTGACGAAATCCCTGCGGAATTATTGAAATTGATTAATGAGGAAAATATTCACTACCTGCTGAGGCTATTCAATAAGATTTATGACACAGGGATTATCCCCCAAGAATGGCTGAAATCGATATTTGTCACCTTACCTAAGAAGCAGCACCCAAAGAATTGTAATGACTATCGCATGATTAGCCTAATGAGTCATGTACTAAAACTGTTTCTTAAAATTATACATGCCCGAATAAGAAACAAGTGCGAGCAAGATTTAGATGACACACAATTCGGATTCCGAAATGCATTCGGAACCAGAGAAGCGCTACAGGCAGTCAATGTCCTGCTACAGAAGTGTCGAGATCAACGCAAAGAGGTGTTTGCATGCTTCATCGATTATGAAAAAGCGTTTGACAGGGTAAGGCACACGACACTCATGGAGATGCTCAAAGACTGTAACATTGACTCCAAGGACCTGAATTTCATAAGAAACCTCTACTGGTGTCAAACGGCAAGCAAAACTAGTTGGCATCAATTATAACCATACCGTGGTTCAATACAAGTACAAAGTGTTTAATTATTTTAAATCTATAAATTTAAAATGTCTAACCAAAAAGTGAGTGCTTTATATGAAAAGAAAAAATATTATTTTTCTGATATATTAGACCATTGTATTGTCCCCATATACTTCTTTTTCTATAAAAAACGTTCTAGATTTACAACATAATAGAATTCCATAAATCACATGCGCACGTATGCAATTTTGGGCGAGTCATATTTTATTCCGTTAGAGTCCTCTACAGATGCGGTAGGATATATTTTATATAGAATTTATCATAACTCTGAAATCTCATTACTCTCCTAGATTTCAAATTGCCCACGTATTAAATTCTGTGATTCAGAAAAATACGGTGTTTTTTTATTCTTAAATTTTGACCTGTTATCATGTGAAGTACATATTGTCAGTAGGGATTGAATATATCTCAATAGAGACGTAGATGTAAATTGTTTTTTGGAAACAGAATATGGCGGTCGAGGCGTTTACAGGACTTATGACCTGTCATTGGTTGGGTTAAGCGGTCGCTTTATGTTAACAACTTTTCCCATTCCGCCCATCTTACGACCACCACGTCTGACAATTTTTTGCAAGTTGTATATATGCTACTATTATATTTACACCACACTTCACATTTTTTTTAGTTCAATCTACGCTAGCGCCATTTATTAAGAATAGGTGTAAGCATTAAGCAGAAAATCTTTATTAATGCAATGTGAAAGGCTACATTTGTTAGACAACGCCAGGAGAAAACTTCTCCAATTTTATGCTTTTTAAACTTGGACCAGTTTTTGTTTTTTTCTTGAATGTTACCAATATTTGTAGATAAATACTGGATTTTACCAATTGCGGGTTAATCATTTTTAAGGATTGATTATATCTCATTAGAGACGAAGATGTAAATTGTTTTTTTTTGGAAACAGAATATTATAAGTAATCAATAAGACATCTGCGTAAATTATGGCTGAAATATTTATTGTTCCTAGAACATTGTTATAAAATAATTAATACTATAGAAACGTCTGTTTTCTCGAAATTTTATGATACAATATTTAACGTGAATTAGCCTGTTTAAAGATGAGACCCTTCTTCTGTGACGATAATTTAAATCTTAAACTTCGACAAAGAATGATAAAAGCTTACATATGGTCAGCTCTATTATACGGAAGTGAAACATGGACTCTAAAAGTGAACGTAATGAATCGGTTAGAAGCATTCGAAATGTGGATACACAGAAGAATGCTTCGTATACCTTGGACCGAAAAGGTCAGTAACGTCGAAGTACTTAGGAGAGCCGGAGCCAAGAGAGAGCTGTTGTCGAATGTCAAAGTGAAAAAGGTCTCATATTTGGGTCACGTGCTGCGTGGAGAAAAGTACCGCCTCCTCCGACTTATATTGGAGGGCAAGATAGAGGGAAGACGGGGAGTTGGCAGAAAACAGATGTCCTGGCTGCGCAACATTAGAGAGTGGACCGGAATGAGGACGGTGGATGACCTGTTTCGGGCAGCGCAGGACAGGGAGGTTTTCGCCGGAGTGATCGCCAACGTCGGGGGACCTGACACGGCACAGGAAGAAGAAGAAGAAGCCTGTTTAAGAAATTTTCAAATATGAAGCATCTCCAGGCGGTTTCTAGCAATGTGCTAATGGCGGTAGCCTTTCACATTGCGTTAAAAAGATCTTCTGATTAATGCTTAAAATACAATCTTCATAGATGGCGTTAGTGTGTAGATTGAATATACTACCATGTAAAGGGTGGTGTTGAAGATTAACATACTCGTATATACAACTTCCAAAAATTTGTCAGACATGGTGGTCATGAGAAAAATCAGTTGGAATGGGGAATGTTGCATCACATAAAGGGTGCGCTTAACCCAACCAATGACAGGTCATAAGTCCTGTAAACACCTTGATCAACCATATTCTGTTTCCAATTTGCATCTTCGTCTCTATTGAGATACAATTGATTCTTGAAGCACGTCATTCATATGAAATATAATGAAACTTTTAAAAAACGGACAATGGTGTTCTTATACCCATCCTTGTGTATGGAAGCAAACCATGAAACTGGCAAAAGAAGAATGAAAGTAGAATAAATGCAGTAGAAATGTGACTCTTAGACGAATGTGTAGATACTCTGTGTATGATAGAGTGTCGAATAAAAATATAAGAAGTGAATGCGGTGCAAATTATGGTGTTATGAACAAAATAATGAAAGGATCATTAAGAAGGTTTGCACATATTGAATAAAATAATGGTAAAAAAAGTATATGTGAACGATGTAAATGGAACTAGAAATAGAGGAAGACCGAGGAAAACGTGGCATGATAAAATAAATCAAATATTGAATGTCGGCCACGTGAGGTGTCAGAGAAATCGAGACGCGCATGCATGAGGAAGCGAGAGAAATATGTCGAAGATGTATTTTTTGGAAATAGAATATAGTAGTCAAGGCGTTTGACAGGACTTTTGACCTGTCATTGGTTGGGTTAAGCGATCACTTTATGTTAACAACATTCCCCCATTCCGCCTTCTTGCGACCACCATGTCTGACAATTTTTTGGAACTTGTATAAATGCTACTACGTTAAATAACTTCACATTTTTTAGGTCAATCTACACTAGCGCCATCTATTAAGATTATTTAAAAATAAAATAAAAAAACAAATTGAAAATAAATGTCACTATCGTTATTTAAAATAAAATATAAAATTCGTTTTTTAAGGAGTACAAATGGTTTTAATTTTAAGTTAAATGTCGTCCATTTAGCTCGAAATTGTATTTCGTCTTGTCGTATAAAATAACTCTTTCAGTAAATGCTGTTCTTTATACGCGAATAAACCCGTGCACATAAACGCTTAATTTTATATCTCACCCTCTTTCATGCTGTAGTTTATGATATTGACAGTGTAAAAAGAAGACTCCACAAGTTGCATACAGAAGCGACAGTGTATTAACGTGTCGCTGTACATCTCGCTACCAGGCCAACATAAATATTCCGTAATATCAGCCTGATACGTCGCTCACTTCAGCGAGGGAATAATTTATCGAGTCTGACGTTTTATAACATAACCTCCGCCGCGTTCTGCGCTCCTGGTACCACAATGTAATTCTTTTTACGTAATGTATGGAAATAGATGCGCCGAGTTAATAAAGTTGCTCGTCTCTGAAAAATATACATTTACATTTTATTTCCCCTTTGTTCGACCGTTTTCAAAATTAAAATATTCAATTTACTTTGATTTATGAAAAATATAAATTTAAACCGATCATGGCAATTACATTGCTGTGTAAGAAAAGCACTGCTAGTGCTAGAGAAAATGGAAATCTTACAGCCTAGATTGGTATCAATATTTTTCTCTTTTCCGGTCTCAATCTAAATATTGGTCTGCAGCAAGGCGATGCATCTCCTCTTCCACTCCGCTCGGTCCTTGGTAACTCTCTTCAACTCCGCATAGGAGGTGCAGCCCATATCTCGGCAAATCTGGTAAAGGTACTCCTGGAGTGGTCGTCTTCTGCCAATAGATCCCTCGACCATTCCCTCAAATACATCAAGCAGGTAACATTTCTTGTTGCAATACATGACCAATCCATCTGGCGCGTCTCTCCGCTGTGGTGTTCAATATGTGCCTATTCTCTTCAACTCTGCTGAGAACCTCCTCATTTGTAACGTGGTCCCTCCATGGAACATGGGCAATTCGTTGGTAGGTCCACATTTCAAACGACTCCAGCCTTTTGCGCCCTTTTTCGAACAGGCACCAAGTCTCGTAGCCGTATAGTAAAACACTCCACACCAATGTTTTTATTAGTTGTTTTCGGAGGTTTAGGTCTATGTGATTGGACTCAAATAGTTTAGCTTTTTTTGTTGAAGGCAAGTTAAGCCTGGTGGATACGACTTTCGGCGTCTTTCTTTGATCAACCATCCCATGTAATGCTGCTCCCCAGGTTATCAATAAAGGTGTCAAACAGGGTTGCGTAATGTCCCTTAGAATAATAATTCGAATGAAAACCTCAATTTTCTAGAAGTTTTATTATATTTTATGTGAATGACATGTTTCGCCTGTCTAATACATTATCAAATGAAGCGAAAAATCAAACGCGCTACTGTTTATATACACGAGTCAAATGAGCAGAATACGGTAATTTAGGTAATTGACGTGCCCCAATACATTGTTGAAAACATTTTAGGGATAAATACCAGAATATAAGAATATTACCAGGAATTTTATACATTTATGAGAACGATATTTAAATAGGTAGAGACAACTATATGACATACCTAAGTAAAATCCGTTAAGAATTTCAGTATTTAAAATAAACATATTTGAACACCTATCCATTAATAATTATGCTTTAAGAATTAAAAAAAACATTGTATTAACCACTTTTTAATAAATAAATAAATTAAATACACGACATGTTTCGGAGGATACCTCCATCTTCAGGTGTAAAAATATAACAAAATTGATTGGGAATCCCATTCCCAATCAAATGCAAATTAATCATTTATTATATAATCTATATAAATTATGTCTTTTCTAATGTATGTTTTTTTCAAAATTAATTTTTTTTCTAAATTATATTATCATCATGTATTATTATTTTTTTAATATTATTCATTATTGGACTGTTGTCTACAAAAATTTGTATATAATACATTGAAAATGTTGTTGTAAAAATAATTGTTAGTATCTATTCATAACAAATAGCCCAGGTTAATTATTGAATCGATTTTTAAATGCCTTTTTTATTAGTCTTTCTTTGTTTAGTTTTTGTTATATTTTAACACCTGAAGATGGAGGTATTCTTCAAAATATGACGGTATTTTAATATTTTTTTAAATAAAAAGCGGTTTAAAAAATGTTTTTTTTAATTCCCAAAGTATGTTATTATGGAATTCCACAGTGTAATGCCTTAACTTTAAATAAGTTGATTAATAATTATCCCTAGATTTTTTAGTCTATACGGACAAGTGTATGAATGAGCTGAAAGGATTAGATGTATGTACTAAACTGAGCGGGGTGTCACAAAGTCTTCTATTGTATGCGGGAAACACCGTCCTACTTGCAGTGAACGAGCAAGAACTATACGTTCTGATGTGTAATTCATATTAGGTATATATGCGATATGGTTAATGTGAATAAGTCTAAGGTAGGTTTTTCGAAAAGAAGGAAGCATGGCAGTCTGCAAAATTAACATGAATGGTGAAAATCTGTAACAAGTGGATGAATTCGTATATTTAGGAAGTATATTTACAAAGGAATTCGTCATCGCCAACAAAAACCTATCCACAAAAGCTAGAATAGCAGTGCACAATGATGTTCTTCTACCGACCCTTATGTATAGAAGCAAAGCTTGGAACTGGCAAACAAAGAATGAAAGTAGAATAAATGCAGTAGAAATGAGATCTCTTAGGCAAATGTGTGGATACTCTGATAGAATGAAAATCTAAGAAATGAATGCGGTGCGAATGATGGTGTTATGAACAAAATAATGAAAGGATCATTAAGATGCTTTGGATATATGGAAAGCTTGAATGAAAAAAGAATAGTAAAAAATATATGTTAACGACGTAAATGGAACCAGAAATAGAGGAAGACCGAGGAAAACGTGGCACGACCAAATAAATCAAATATTGAATGGCAGCCATGTGAGAAGTCAGAGAAATCGACGCGCATGTATGACACGATGTATGAATGTTGAGGAAGCGGGAGAAATATGTGGTATATTTTTCCTCTTAGTACATGACCCAAATACGAGACCTTTCTTATTTTCGCACTTGACAAGAGCTCTCTATTGGCTCTGGTTCCCTGCAGTGCGTCTGCATTACTGACCCTATCGGTCCACGGTATACGGAGCATTCTGCGGTGTATCCACATCTCGAACGCTTCCAATCGGTTTGTTACATTCACTTTCAGAGTCCAGGTTTCGCAGTCATACAGTAGAACAGACCATATATAACATTTAATATTCTGTCGTACATCGTTCTACCACACATACGTCTTAGGAATCTCATCTCTACCGCATGTATTCTGCTCTCATCTTTCTTCTGCCAGTTCCATGCTTCGCATCCATACATAAGGGTTGGGACCAGAACTCCATTGTGAACGGCCATTTTCGCTTTCATTGATAAATTCTTGTTTCCAATAACTACTTTTAAAGCTCCATTCACTTTGTTACCCGCACCAACCCTTCTTTCAACATCACTGTCCGTTCGGCCATCCGCTGTGAACATGCTACCTAAATACACAAATTCCTTCACCTGTTCCAAGTTCTCTTCATTTACACTTATATTACAAACTGTCATTTGTTCTTCCCTTTCAAAAACTAACACCTTTTACTTTCCGACATTCATCATTAATCGTTAGACTTGCATACCTCAAACATTCTCGACACCAAGACTTGTAATTCGTCCGCACTATCCGCAACGAGAACGGCATCGTCCGCGCCACAAGTTCAATTACGAATTACGAATATATACAAAGATACCTATCTAAGAATACTTTAGAAGCTTTTCTCACCTTTTTCTGAATTGTGTGATTTTTAAATCAACGCAAAATAAGGATTTAATTTAATTTGACAAAGTTCTTCCAGTTTGAAATTTCATTAAACAAAACATTTCGAAATAAATTAATACCTACTTTCGAAATTAGAAGTCGTAATTACATTTTAAATTCACCGGCAGCACATTCATTCATCAGGCAAGTACTTTGTGCCTTATTGGATATGAGAACCGAGTGACCCATTTTAAAATTCAAGAACTATTTTTTTACGTTGACTTATAAAAAAAAATTAAAAAATAGTTAGAATGGCAGTGCACAATGGTGTTCTTCTACCGACCCTTATGTATGGAAGTGAAGCATGGAACTGGCAAAAGAAGGTAAAAGTAGAATAAATGCAGTTGAAATGAGATCTCTTAGAATAATGTATGGATACTCTGTGTATGATAGAGTGCCGAATGAAAATATAAGAAGTGAATGCGGTGCGAATGATGGTGTCATGAACAAAATAATGAAAGGATCATTAAGATGGTTTGGACATATTGAAAGAATGAATGAAGAAAGATTGCTAAAAAAATATATATGTAAATGGAACCAGAAATAGAGGAAGACCGAGGAAAACGTGGCACGATCAAATAAATCAAATATTGAATGTCGGCCATGTGAGGAGTCAGAGAAATCGACGCGCGTGCATGACACGATGTATGAATGTTGAGGAAACGAGAGAAATATGTCAGGAAAGAAAAGTGTGGCAGTCCATTCTTCTTGTCTACCCCTTCGGGGAGACGGCGTGATGGTTAGTTAGTTAGTTAGTTAGTTAGTTAGTTTTAAAAAAATATATATCTCTTGGTTGGAGAATTTTACGCAAAGTTTTATTTACTTTATACATAAACTATGATTTTCTGTTAGCTACCGTCCCCCCAGAGGACCGCTTAAGCGTTAAATGGATATACAGGAGTACAGAAAAAAGAACAGACGAAATATATAGAAGGATAAAAATAAGAAGAAGACTTTTTTCTTTCCGATGATATTCAAAATTTATAATTTTGAATGTTTGATGTGTTCAAATTATGATCGAACACTTGTTACCTTTTTAATGGAGATCCGTAAACACACATGTGGATATTCTTAAATTAAGGCTGTCAGTTTTACAACGTTTGAATATATGATGTTATTTATGAAAATAATAACTTATATCTTATTCTTTTTCAGCCTTTTTCTCTCCACTTCTGGATTATAGGCTTTTCCGATTTTCCTTCACTCACCTCTGTTTTGTTCCAGTTATTCAGGCAACGTCGTCAGTATTTATTTTTGGTAGCCTCCAGACATTATTTTTCTTCGTCCAATGCTTCCGTTAAAATTTTCATGATGTCATATATAGATATGAATTAATATAAACTAAAACGGAATGTTAAAATAACAAGAACACATTTTTATGCCACTCAGTAAAAATGCATTTTCAAACATAAAAAAACTTAAATTTTGTTAGTTTTATAAGATTCGTTTGAAACATGGTCATGTTCATTATGAAATCCACAAAACAAGATGCAAGAGAGTCGCAAAGGATACGGAAAAAACAAAGAAGAGGCGTAGGCCTATAGGATGGATGTAGATGGCCGTATGGATGTAGATCCAGCAGTATAGAAAAGGCTAAAGAATAAGAAGAATATTTAAAATATAACATATAAAAAGCCCATCGGAAACCCTTTATTAAAAAAACACTTTTATTTTAACACCATGTACTTAAAATTTTAAGATTTTGTACAATGTTTATATATATTATTAATTCATTGCATATACATGAAAAACGTTAATTCTGGATAGGTTTTTGTTTGCGATGACAACTTTAAGAGCATCATTCACTTTGTTGCCTGCCCCAACCCTTCTTTCAATATCCCTCTCCACTCGCCCATCTTATATAAACATACTACCTAAATACACGAACTCATCTACATGCTCCAAATTTTCAACATTCACGATGTTGCATTTTCAACATTCACGATGTTGCATTTTCAACTACACGATTATTGACTAATGTTGCAGACTGTCATGATTTCTCCTTTTTCAAAAATCATTATCTTGGACTTATTTACATTTATCATCAGATTATTTCCCACGCATACCTCATACATACTATTCACCAGGACTTGTAGTTCATGCTCGTTTTCTGCAAGTAAGACAGCGTCATCAGCATACAAGAGACAGCTTACTGACACGCTCATTTTGGCACCTTCATCCAACCCTTTTAGCTCTTTCCACGTGAGGAGTCAGATAAATCGACGCGCGTGCATGACACGATGTATGAATGTTGAGGAAGCGAGAGAAATATGTCAGGAAAGAAAAGTGTGGCAGTCCATTATTCTGCCTACCCCTTCGGAAAGACGGTGTGATGGGGTGTTAGTTTTTTAGGTAACATTAATTCTGTCGAATTTTCCGCCACATTAAGCTATAAGCTTAATTAATTACAGCAATTTAAGCAAATATAAAAACGTTCACGTAATTAATTAAACGCAATTAATTTCAAAGAAATCACCTGTTGAATGAATTTAATTACTCTGGGTAAAAAAATGCATAAAATTTATTAGGTCACCCGGTGTTATTCAAGGGCTGGGGGGATATAAATTCAGTGTTGCGAGCTTCCCAGTTTTAGTAAACAAATTCCCCCGGCAACGGAATAAATTCCCGAAATTAGTTTTACGTAAAGTGAAACACGTCTCACATGCGCTCACACACTTCAGACGCATCCCCTCCTTATCTTCTGTTCTCTACAACATTTGAATAACATCCAATAAATAAACACAACTAGAAGAAATGCTACAAAATATCGTCAACTTCTTATTCTTCCTCGGCCAGCTCTCCACTGCTGGATATAGACCTCCTCCATATACTTCCGCTCCACTCTATCTTGGGCTTTTCTTTGCCACATTCTACCTGCGACAGGGGTAATGTCGTCGAGTGGATGGGAATATGCTGAGGAATAAGACAAATCTTAAATGTTCTAGACATTTGATAATGCCTTAGACAGGCGAAAAATGACATTCACATAAAATATAATTAAACTTCTAGAAAACGAACGTTTTCATACGTATTAATCATTAAATCACAATTTTTATTATACACTTTTTGAGTGTCGCGACAGCTATTTCACCAACTGATGTTTTTATTTTTATTTATTTATTTATAAACATACAATAGATACATTGTATTCCCATGTGTAGAAAACTCATAATGGGACAGAAGGGATAAGTTACATATAAAATAATTATGGACCTTCAGAAAACAGAAAATGAAATTGACTTGTTGGCATCATTAGGTGTTACAAACAACTAACACTTGATTTTTCGTAACACCTGACAATGCCAACAAAGTTGGTGAAACGGCTGTCACGACATTCTTAACATGAATAATAAAAATAGTAATATCATAACATTGTTAACATTTTTAACTTACACCTAACTTTCAACAACACCTGATTGTTTCCAACACCTAATGATGCCTACATTGGTTGGCGAAACAGCCGTCGCGACACTTAAAAAGTGAATCATAAAAATTGTGATATCATAAGAGTGTTATAAACATTAACAGTTAATAAAAATACATAATTTGTATATCTGCACATCCTCTGTATAATTCTTCAATGAAGGAATCACTTTCCGAATACTTTAGAATGTATTTGCATAAGGTACATAGGTCTGGCGCTGACATCGCAATATTGGATATCGCGAGATGAAGAAAAATAAATTATAATACAATCGTTGATTTTTCCGAATGAATGCGATTTTGATAACTTATCGATTTGGTATCGTTTGTTTTCTGTTCCTTGAGGTTTATAACAATTCAACATGATGTTCTAAAATAAATCATACAGTGTCAACATTTGTGTATTTTTGAAACATCAGACATGTTATATTTTGAAAACGTCTAACTAACTAACTAACTAACCATCACGCCAAGATGTATCGCCACACTGGCCTGTCCTGGCATACCTCTCGGACTTCCTCTACATTCATACATCGTACCATGCACGCACGTCGATTGTTCCGACTTTGAATGTGGCCGCCTTTTAGTAATTGATTAATTTGGTCGTGCCATGTTTTCCTCGGTCTTCCTCGGCTTCTTTTCCCACTCACGCTGCTCGTGTACAACTTTTTAACCATTCTACTCTCATCCATTCGTTCCATATGTCCGAACCATCTCAGGGATCCTTTTTTTAATTTTATTCATGATGCAGTCATCTGCCTTACATTTCTTTCTTATTTCATCGTTCGGTATTCTATCATACAACGTTTTCCCGCACATTCTTCTTAGTGATCTCATTTCTACGGCGTTTATCCTGCTTTCATCCTTCTTTTGCCAGCTCCAAGCTTCACTTCCATACATGAGGGTTGGCACTAGAACTCCATTGTATACTGCCATCTTTGCTTCTGTGGATATATTTCTATTTGCAGTAATGACTTTGAGTGCGCCATTTATTTTATTCCCAGCACCAACCCTCCTTTCGATGTCTATCTCCATTTATGAAAACGTCTGATATGTTATATTTTTGAAACGTCAGATATATTACATTTTTGAAACGTCGGATATATTACATTTTTGAAACGTCGGATATGCTACATTTTTGAAACATCAGATATGTTACATTTTTGAAACGTTATATGTTATATTTTTAAAACGTCAGATATGTTACATTTATGAAACGTTATACGAGTATATGTTATAATTTTAAAACGTCTGATATGTTACATTTAAAACGTCAGTCATGTTACATTTTTGAAAACGTTATATATAATATGTTATATTTTTAAAACGTCAGGTATGTTATATTTTTGAAAACGTTTTATATGTTATATTTTTAAAACGTCAGGTACGTTGTATTTTTAAAACGTCACATATGTGACATTTTTGAAATGTCAGATATGTAACGTTTTTGGAACGTCAGATATGTTATGTTTTTGAAACGTCAGATATGTTATATTGTTGAAACTTCAGATATGTTACATTTTTGAAACGTCAGATATGTTATATTTTTAAAACGTCAGATTAGTTATATTTTTGAAACTTCAGATATGTTATATTTTTAAAACGTTTGATATGTTACATTTCTGAAACGTCAGATGTTTTATATTTTTAAAACGTCAGATATACTACATTTTTTAATATATCTGACGTTATATAATATTTGTTGTTTATAGAATATGTCAGGAAAGAAAAGTGTGGCAGTCCATTCTTTCTGCCTACCCTTTCGGGGAGACGGCGTGATGGTTAGTTAGTTAGTTATATATTTCAAATTTATTAATGATCCTTACATGACATATTAAATTGCACATCTGCCTTACGTAAACTCAATCCGGGGTTTCTTCTCACCTGTATCTGTAAAGTTATAATGACGTGTTGTGAAATTACAAAGTGGAAATTTATTAATTATAATAAAAAGTACAAGTTTAACATTTTTTTCCACAAAAAAATAAGCAGAGGTGATTGGAATGACAGTCAAAACGACCTTGTCAGCGAAATAATGAGAGAGGTCAACAAAGCTTCGGTATCAGGCTATCTCAAGGAGACCATATGGAAGAATAAATATAATACATCATTACTGATAGTAAGGTCAAAATATATAAAACCTGCGTAAGCGCTATTGACATATGGCATTGAGACCAGAGTGGATACTACAAGAATGAAAGCTATAGTACAGATGGCAGAGATGCGGACGCTGAGGACAATATCAAGAAGGGTTTATTTGAGATAGGTACACGGTTATCTGCGAAATCTGCAAAGTGGAAGATATTGTCAGATGGGCAAACAATGTAGAAATCACTGGAATGTGCACGTGCAGAGGATGGATCCCTCTAGAAAGCCATACATTGTGGCGCATCAGATTTCTGTTGGCTACCGCCCCCCTGGAAGACCGCAAAAGCCATTGAAGCGACTTCCCAAGAGAAGCTGGCCAGAACTTGTTCTTCAACACCTCCAAGTGCTTTGTAATATCGTTTAAACGAGAAACTAAACAATTTAATTCAGCGCAGTTCGAAAGAGCGGTGACGTCCATGGATCTGGGGGTGTTGTTTGACGCTCGCTTGTCGTTTAGTTTTCACATAACTTCATTTTGTAATAGCTCCCTCAAAATGCTTGGTTCTGTCATCAGAAACGCTCAAATCTTTCGTAATATTCAGGTGCTGAAGTTGCTTATAGCTCTCTGGTGAGAAGTCGGTTGGAATTTAGTTCCTTTATCTGGGCGCCGCATGAGGTTCGATATTCCCTGATGGTGGAGAAGGTGCAGAAGAAATTTCTGCGTTACCTCTATCTTAGGGAGTATGGATATGACCCGTGGCTCTTTTCGACTGATTTCTTGCTAGGGATGCTGGGCTACCAGTCACTTGAGAGGAGACGAGACATTCACTTGGGTGTTCACTTCTTTCGACTGATAGGTAGTTGTTTACACATCTCAAAAATCCTGAGTGATGTAAGTCTGTTCGTCCCTGATAATTATCTTCGACAAAGGGACCATAGATTGTTTTATCTCCCGCGATGCAAAACCAACCGTCCAATAGCGATGCCGGTAGGTAGAGCAATATCTTTGCTATATCGTAACACCTTTGAGTATTTCGTGATAGTTTGGCTCACCTGAGGGAAGCACTGTCCTTATTATAATTGTATATTCATTTTGTTAATTTGTCATGTATCTTTTGTTTCTCACTCTTTTTATTATTAATATATGTTTAACTTATTTTTGTGTATCTTTTACTTGTATCCTTAGTGATTGGAAAATAACTCTGTAATGCTTAGGATATATATTTAAATAAATAAATGAAAAAAAAATAATGATATAAAGAACTAAAGGAACAGAAGAAAGGTCTAAACGTGAAGAAGAAGAAGAGTATCGAGAATGGCTTAGATAAATTTATAATAAACAGTTTGCTTATAACTTATTTCTAGGAATCCTATAATGAAATATTAAAATGGTTTTCCTAGCTTAATTGGCAGCATCCCTTAAAATTTTGATTAGAAATAATTATAACCTGGGTGGTTTGAAAGTAAGTGCTGAGAGAAACTTATTCTTAGTAAATATTATTTTAAGGTAATTAGATAGAAAAGTTGCTTAAAACGTACATCCTTCCAAATTGATGACCTTGTATTTTTTATTTTTTCTTTAATATTGGTGTAATTTTTTTATTAAATTAATAATACAAAAGAAAACGTCAGTTTTCTAGAAGTCTCGCTATATTTTATGGGAATTATATATTTCGCCATGCTTAATCATAATCAAATACATTTAAAGACGAAATGTCTTTACCATAAACTTTAATAAAACAGCCGTACTCATTCGTAATAATGAATGATCTCGATAAACTTTTTAAAATGCTGAAATTAGAAAGAAATGTAAAGCGAAAGAAGGTATTATGAACAAAATTATGAAAGGTGAAGAAAGAATGGTTAAAATAGTATACGTTAACTATGTACATGGATTACGGAGTCGAGATAAACCGAGGAAAACATGGCATGACCAAATTAATAAAATTTAAAAGGTTGGTTATGTTAGAAGCCGGAAGAATCGACTGCGTGTATGACTCGCTGTATGAATGTGGAGGAAGCTAGAGAGGTATGTTAGGATAGGGTAGTGAAGTGGTCCATTCTCTCTGCCTTCCCCTGCGGGAAAACGGCGTGATGGTTTGTTGTTGTTGATAAACATTTTTTTTTTGTAATATCTTTGTTGAAGTATAAATAATTAGTATTGTAGTATTTTTCGATGTGCGGAAATTTCAGCGTTGTGTGTACCGTATATATGTATTCAATTGAATGTTGGATTTTGTTCGTCAAATAGTCAGGGTATTTAGAGACACCGGATTTCTTTAAATCCTTATTAATTCTGAGGATAAACCAGGTTTGACGATGGTTTCTTGATATGGAGTCTTGATGAGGCATGGTTTTCTCTTAAGCAGGGGAGGGTTCTGAAATATAATATTGAAAACTCTGTATACCTGCGAAAGTATAGATAATTTGATGATGATTTTTACAACGCCATTTTCCTTAGAGGTCTGCTTACCCCTTCAGGGAGATGGCTTGATGGTTAGTTAGTTAGTATTTTCTGATATTTATCATCGTGCAGGTGGTGTTAATACCCTTTCAAAATTGAATAAAATAAATCCAGAATAATTCGTAAATTTGATCTCCCATAATAACGGTGGCAGAGTAATGAATTTGGTTTATTTGCACCCCTCTGTGCAACATATTTTCACCCTTATTTATAATATCCTTAATGGCGCTATTCGGCCGAAGTTACCCCCGGGTACACTAAATTGAACAGAAACCAAGGTAGAAATTATTTCGGTTGGAATTTATATACGGAATCCTAGCAGTAAGAAATGTACTGCGTGAGTTATATTATTAGGCGATCATTTATTTAAGATAATGTTGGATAAACAGCGAGTAACTACTTAGTTATCTTCCACGAATTTTCGTTTAAGCTTGGTTCATAGAGTAGTGGATGTGACTGACACACTTCAAACTAAACGTACTAGTTAAACCAGTTTCAATCAAAGGGATTGGTTTGCAGAAGCTGTCTTATGATGCCACTTCGGCTTTTACTATTTTAGTTTCCAGTTTTTTTTCCACATTTTCATTTAATTCATTTATTAATTTTAAATATATTTAAAGCATTACAGATTTTTTTTCCAATACACTAAAGATACAAGTTAGAGATACACAATAATAAGTAATGCACAATATATTAATACAAAGGGCGAGAAACATAAGATGCATTACAAATTAATAAAATAAATATACCAAACAATTATAATAAAGATAGTACTTCCTTCAGATGAGCCAAATTATCACAAAATACGTGAAACTCCGAGGTGATACGTTTAAGCAAAGATATTGCTCTACCTACCGGCATAACCATTGGCAGGTAGGTTCTGCATCGTGGGAGATAAAACAATCTATGGCCTCTTTGTCGAAGATAATTATCAGGGACGAACAGACCTACCGCCTATTTTATATACAGCAGGTTATTTGAACCCAATTAACATAATATATACAACTTTTAGCTATTCGGTGTGGCAGTCATAGCTCTTACCACTCTGCCACGAAGCTTGTCTTCAAACCACTGATTCATTTTTACAGATTAGTTTTTAGTATTAAATTAGTATACAAACACAAACAATTTACAAT
>JAHDVF020001445.1:0-40140 GCA_022606425.2 Lepidostoma basale | reverse complement strand
AAATACCCTAATGATATGAATGGAATACGTATTCGAAGAAAACGGAAGAAAATATGGCATGACCAATTTAATCCTAAAGTAAATTATTATAATATTAAATGTCGGCCATGTTAGAAGTCGGGAATATCGACGTGCGTATATTACTCGCTGAATGAATTAAGAGAAATCAAGATCAGGGTATCAGGATAGATTAGTTTGGTGATCCATTATCTCTGCCTACTCTTTCGGGGAAACGGCGTGATGGTTTGTTATTGTTTTTAATAAGAAATTTCTTACTGAAATAATTATTATGTTGAAAATCAATAATTTCGTACAACGCTAACAATGGTTTATTTATTATAATAATGTAAAATGAAAAAAAATATTATCTCGTGTTTCAAAAGAATTTTATTCAAAATAATCAGTTTGAAAAGTTCTTCTGAGAAAGAAAAATATAAAGAGTTATGACTTCCATACCGCAGGTCCCGAGTTCGATTCCTGACAATGGACGTGTGATTATCACACTGTCTTTGATCTGGTATAATTTACGTGTCTATAAAATTGCGATAGATTAACTACCTATCACATGTCATGAGAATCAATATAAAAACTAAAAAAAAAATATACATTAATTGGGTTCAAACGACCTGTTGTATAATTGTTTTTTTTTTTTAATATGAATATATTTGAATAATTTAAAAACAAATAACTACAAAAAACACTAACCTCATAATGAGACAAAAAGATTAGACGTATTCAAACTTTTTTGAATGTTAAATTTTTTCTGTTGGCGCAATATTTATATTGATTAATTTTAAGTAAAAATTTATAATAAAGCATATTTATATTGATTAATTTTAAAAATAAAAAAATAAAAATAAAAACAGAATATTGGGCCAAATTCTCAAAAGATATGGAATATGACCTTCATGGTGCCCAAAGAAAAGTGTGGAAACTACTTAAAAACCAAAGAAAGCCTATCAATGAATACACTCAGACAACAAAAATTCCAATTGATGAATGGGAAAGGTACTTCAAACAACTCTATTCTATGGACCCGGGGCACGGATACCTGACAATTGAAGCTACTGTAGAAGAAACATTCAGTGAAATAGAGACACTGACACATATTAAGAAGCTGAAAAATAGGAAGGCTCCCGGAATCGATAACATCCCCAATGAATTAATTAAGTACTCTGGCGTAGAATGTATAAAAGAGATCCAAAACATATTTAACTGGTTATTGGCCGCTGGAACTATACCACAGGAATGGAGAATAAGTATAACAACACCTGTATTTAAGAAAGGGCAAAAGAAAAACCTAGAGAACTACAGAGGCATCTCCTTATTATGCACAATGCTTAAGCTATTTACAAGTATTCTGAAAACGAAACTTGAGCAAAAGATAACGAATAGGGAAGAACAGCAGGGTTTTCGACGAAATCGCTCCACAACAGATGCAATCTTCATTCTGAGGCAACTGAAAGAGAAAGCAATTGAATATAATAAAGTAGCCTATATATGTTTTGTCGATCTGACTAAGGCATTTGACAGGGTGTTGTTAAGAGATATTGTAAGAAAATTACAGGAAGGAGGAATATTCAATACATTGATAAAGACTGTCCAAGATCTATATACCAATTGCAAAACGAAAATTAAGGTTGACAATGAACTGTCTAGGGAAATTCCTACAAGCAATGGTATAAGACAGGGAGATAGTTTGAGCCCCTTTCTGTTCAATCTTATTATGGACGAAATTATAGAAGAGGTAGCTGGTCTGGGACTAGGTTATAAAATGGGCAGTAAAACTGTGAATGTCATTTGCTATGCGGACGATGCCGCATTAATAGCAGAGTCTGAAGATGACCTGCAAAGAATGTTGTACAAATTCCACACAGTATCCCAAAGGCTAAATATGGCTATATCAGACAACAAAACAAAAAGTCTCACTATATCTAGGCAACCTGCAAGATGTAAACTGACTGTTGATGATATACCTGTGGAGCAGGTGATGAGTTTCAGGTATTTGGGAGTGGAGATCTGCAGCCAAAGTGACCTTTATACCGAAGTACGTGAACAAGTCAGTAAACCCTCTGCCGTGTCAGGATGCCTGAAGAATCTGGTCTGGAAAAACAAGCACATGCGTATCGACAGCAAGATCAGAATATACAAAACATGCGTGCGACCCATCATGACGTACGCTGTAGAGACGCGGGCTGACACTGTGCGAACCAAGGGACTACTTAGAACATCGGAGATGAAGGTCCTAAGATCAAGTACTGGAAAAACCCTCCGAGATCGTGTCCGCAACGCAGACATAAGGAAAACCTGCGAAATAGAGGATATCGTTCAGTGGAGTAGATCCAGAAGAAGATACTGGAGGGACCATGTAGCCTGAATGGATGGTGACAGACTCGCGTATACAGCCGCCTATGAAATCCCTTCCGGACACCGCCCACCTGGAAGACCGCCTAAGAGATGGAGGGACAGCTGGATCTCATCATCCGACGAGATATGATTTCTGTGTCACAGATCGTCAGATCTATCAAAAGGAGAAGAAGAAGAAGAAGAATTTTAAGTATATTCAGCAATGAAAATTGTTCTCAGACAGATAAATGTGAATACTTCTACTGAACATTTTGATCCTCGGAAATCATGGACCTATGTTTACATAGCTTTAGCAGTTTTCCCCTTTAAATCTCTTTCTAAATTTCCTCTGCCAACAAATGATCGTAAAACAAACACAATAGAATTTGAGATGAGATTTTTTAGTTTTTTCTTCGGATACCAAACTTCTTTTAATTTAATTGATTGTCCACGATAATGCTTTTGATAAAATTTCCAGCTATCTCTATAAGACATTTTTCAATTTAATCAACATTATTGGCTAATGGCGTCCCGAGTATCGCTTTATTCCATCATAAATTTCTTATTCTGTATAATTTTATTGTACAAAAACCTTTATATATTATTTCTTACACTTTCTGGTTCACGGGATTAATAATTTCTAAGTTTATACAAGACGTCGTTTTCAAAGATAAATCCTTTTTCAAATAAAAAATAAAGGTAGTTTGTAAGATTTATTTGGTTTATTAATACGCATTGAATGTTTTTTTAAATAATAATCATAAATTTGACTTTTTATATAGTGCTTTATTAATAAATAAATCACGTTAATGGCTCTATGACAAAGTATTTTATTTAACTTAGTTATAAACGAGTATATCTTTGTAACATTCGGCATGAAGCGTTAGGATTTAATTGTTTAAGTTTATAATACTTTTAACACATTTGCAAAAAACTGGCGTTTTGAGGTCCATTTGAGGCCTGCAGGAAGATTGTTTTCCAAATTTTTGGTTTTTGAACTTTGTGCGTTGACGTTTTTGCGCGAATACTTTTCCTCCAGTAGAAAAAGTATATTTCATCTTTGTGTAAATCTAAAGTAGGTACTAATATTATTTTATAACAAAAAATACAAATCAGTTATTAGGAGTATTAAACTACGATCAATATCATTTACTATTTTTCTCATAGCCTTGTTACGTCATTTTAGATCAACGAAGATATATAAAATCATCACTTGAATGAGTTATGCTAAGCTGATATCATTTTTGGAATGATTGATGGAATATATTTTTTATTTATTTGTCTTATCCTATTAATTTTTCTTATATTCAACTTATTACATGTCATTTATTATTTATCAATGAAAGCGAAAATGGCCGTTCACAATGGAGTTCTGGTTCCAACCCTTATGTATGGAAGCGAAGCATGGAACTGGCAGAAGAAAGATGAGAGCAGAATAAATGCGGTAGAGATGAGGTCCCTAAGACGTATGTGTGGTAGAACGATGTACGACAGAATCTCAAATGTTGATATTAGGAAGGAGTGTAGAGCGAAAGAAGGTATTATGAACAAAATTATGAAAGGTTCGCTTCGTTGGTTCGGACATATGGAGCGCATGGGTGAAGAAAGAATGGTTTAAAAAGTATACGTTAACAATGTAAATGGAGTAAGGAGTCGAGGTAGACCGAGGAAAACATGGTATGACCAAATTAATCAAATATTAAAAGTTGGTCATGTCAGAAGCCGGAAGAATCGACGTGCGTGTATGACTCGATGTATGAATGTAGAGGAAGCTAGAGAGGTGTGCCAGGATAGAGTAGTGTGGCGGTCCATTCTCTCTGCCTACCCCTGCGGGGAAACGGCGTGATGGTTTTGTTTGTTTTTTTTTTGTTTGTTTATTTATTTAATAAGTGTTCAAACGAATGTTTAAAACTTATTTGGTTGTTATTTATCATGTGTGTAAACATAAAATATGGAAACAAGCGTTTTCGATAAATTGATTTTTTTCAATTAAATTTAAAGCGTAAATGTAGTGAGATTCTTTTTTTTCGTGGCGAATGTCGAGCAAAGCATATACAAATAAGCCGTTTTGAGCTTCTCAGACCAAAAGAAGGAAATGTACGCACACATAAAACTACCAACAAATTCCTACCCCAAAATCACACAATTTCATTTGACTTTTCCAGCTGCCATAAATTGTTCTGCATCCCCGGGGTTGGTGTTCCCGCAGGTTGTGATCAAATAATCAGAACGAATTCTGTGCAAACAAAACCGCCCTTTGTAGCAAGGAATTGGATATAAGAAATGAAATGAGATTTTCACAGCCATTTGGGTATTGTTCTAATGTTTTTTTTTTCCTCTTTAAAAAATCAATTTATCTTGCTTTTTGCGAATAAGGTTGGAAGGAATTTTATTTGAATTAAAATAAAACGATTCATATTGTGAACTCCAAGCTTTTTGAGTACATATAATTTGATGAAGGTAAATTTATTCAATTATTTTTCACTACAAAAGCGAAACACTTTAAAATTAATATGAGCTAAAGCGATTGATACTTAAGTTGCAAATCTGATTTTGTGAATAATAAAAAATATACAATAATTTTCGTAGAAACCGGATGGCAATTTGACTCAATAACTTGTTGACATAAATTGAGTCTTGACTGCTTGCAAGATTTGTATATATCTGTGTCTGTCCATTCACTCGGGACAAGACGATTTGCTCCCATTATTTTATAATTATAAAATATACCATTTTATTCTTTACGTGACAGTTAAACGCCAATAGATTAACTACCTATCACATGTCACGAGAATCAATATAATAGCTATACCCTTTACATCGATTTGGATCGCGCCATAATAATGTAAAGAGCGATTCAACAAAATAATAAAATAAAAAATAATAATTATAATGATTTTGTTTGTAGCACTTAATTTGTGGTAACTAACTAACTAACTAACTAACCATCACGCCATTTCCCCGGAGGGGTAGGCAGAGATGATGGATCGCCACAATGCTCTATCCTGGCATTCCTCTCGGGCTTCCTCTACATTCATACATCGTACCATGCACGTACGTCGATTATTCCGACTTCGAATGTGACCGCCTTTTAGTAATTGATTAATTTGGTCATGCCATGTTTTCCTCGGTCGTCCTCGGCTACTTTTTCCACTCACGCTGCTTGTGTACAACTTATTATTACAAATTACTTGTGTTTAAATTATTAAAAATGATGTAAAAGTAATTTTATATTTTGCTCTTATAACACTTTATTTGTTGTTGAAACTCCGTTGGTAGCGAAACCGGTTGGTTGGTTAAAACAAATAAAGTGGTCAAAGAAAAAAATCAAAGCATAAAGTTGTTTTAAAAATATTTTTATAACATTTTATGTTTCTCCATGATTATCCAATATCAACGCAGGCCCTTGTTATAAAAACACCTTTATTATAAAACAGACAGTAAAGCTGTTGTATATTCAATAAAGCTTTTGAAAATTCAGCCTACACAATAAATTTCACTAATAAACCATCGCAAAATGGCGAACCAGAAATGAATTACGAGCCTCACATTTTATTGTTCACAATTTTTGACAGCTTTATCAAAAATTCTTTACCCCGAACGTTACTTGACAAACATTATAGCCATAAATTGGGTAACCGCCAATTACACTTGGCATATTTATTGCGTAACAGGTCGCGCAGAGTTGACCCGAAACGTCAGCCCCGGGAAAATCATTATTACCGTTTAAAAACAATTTTGGACCAATTTCCCCCGTGGCGAGGGGCGGGCGGATTACGGACGGGCCGCGTCTCCACTTGCCTCTGAATAACGGAAACATTATTCTGGGTGGGAAGCTAAAAACTTATGACAGTTTGACAGTTCTGGAGTGCCAAATAAATTCTCGCCGAGGTACATTCATACCTGACGGGTACAAACAGCCGCTCGATACTAACCAGAAACACATCCCGACCGTGGACTGACACGGTAATATTTATCTCCGAAATGTTTTCGAAATCTGCACAACTATTCCGCCGCTAGTTTTCGTTTCCTTTTAAAATATAATATTTTGGAACTTTCTGGAATTCCTTGGGGCAGAAAATGTGTTGCTTTTATATCTTACTTTATAAATTGAGACAAATTATATTCACATATGAAAATTTTTTTTTTTTATAAACTTAGGAGTTTATTTCTTATATGTTCGTCAACACTATGTGTTGTTGATTCATATTTGAACAACCTTTGAAAAACATCGTGTTTTCAAAAGATTTATTTGCACTTTTCATGGACATGTTAGGGCATTTACACAAACGTTCTCACTGTGGACGTGTACAATCTGAAACTTGCTTAGAAAAAGTGTCAAATAGTGTTTTAAAAATACAATATTTCATCAAAAGTTGTCATAAAACTTTATTTATAAATTATTTGCTAATGCTAGGCAAGCCTCAACGAGTAATATTTGTATAATTCGTGATTCGAACCGTACAAGGCGGAAATAAAACAACTTCCAATTCAACTCGTCTTTCTCTGTTTATAAACACGCAAACATGCAATACAAACAACAAATATGATAGTAATTTATGAACAGGATTTTTAAAAAGTGCCATTGAAATTGTGTGCATTGGGAAATTCTACACACATAGACAAACTTTCAAAAATAATAAATAAGTGGAGTTTAAATATAATTAAACCTAAATGACATAAATATAATATCAGACCGCACTTTGTCAGCTATATAGACACGTAATATATACTACTTCTATAGAACAATAAATATTTTTTATACAGTAACATTTTATAAATAAATAATAAACAACAAACCATCACGCGAAAGAGTAGGCAGATAGTATGGACCATCACACTACTCTATCCTGACATACCTCTCAAGATTCATCTACATTAATTCAGCTAGTCATACACGCACGACAATTCTTCCGATTTCTTACATGGCTGACCTTTAATATTTAAATGATTTGGTCATGCCATGTTTTCCTCGGTCTTTCTCGACTCCGTTCTCCATTCACATCGTTGACGTATACTTTATTAACCATTATTTTTTCATCCATGCGTTCCATGTGACCAAACTAACGCAGTGATCCTTTCATAATTTTGTTCATAGTACTTTCTTCCGCTCTACACTTATTCTTAATATCAGAATTTTAATCTCTGACGTATATCGTTTTATAACCCATACGTCTAAGAGATCACATGTCTACCAAATTTATTCTGCTCTCATCTTTCTTTTGCCAGTTCCATGCTTCGCTTCCATACATAAGGGTTAGAACTTGAACTTCTTTGTGAACGGCCATTTTTGACAATTTTCGAAAAAATAGTATTATTTGTTTCCTACGACTTATTCATTAGTATTATTCGAGAACACTCCTCATCAAGACCTATGTATGGAGTGTCTTGATGTACGGCTGCGAGACATGGTGCCTATCCGAAAGGGATAAGCGGAGACTAGAGGCTTTTGAGATGTGGTCCTATAGAAGACTATTAGGAATTTCCTGGAGAGACCACATCACGAATGAGGAAGTTCTTCAAGGAATCGAAGGAGGAAGGCACCTGCTCGGGACCTTGTCCGAAAGGCGTGCAAGATGGATCGGCCATGTAATACGTCAAGAAGGTCTCTTGCATGCCATAATGGAGGGTATGATCGAGGGGACAAACTCTAGGGGACGCCCACGCTGAGAGTACCTGGAGGACCTGTTGGTGGACGTACGTTGCTCATCATATGCAGATCTCAAAAGAGCCGCACAAGACAGGAAAAAATGGAAGAGAATAATGGAGGAAATTGCTGCAAACCAATCCCAGGATTGAAACCAGAGAAGAAGATTCGAGAACATCATATTTTCATTTCCTTAATATGAAGCTTAGTCAATCCGTCCATATGGGTGAAATAGTTTGGAATGATTTATGATACATAAATACACGATTCACGAGGCGTAGTAAAAAGGTCTATTCAACAGTAATAATACGAGCGCACACTTCCTGTTATAAGTTGTAAGTCGACCATTTTTCGTTCACAATAAATCGCGTGGTGGGGAACCTATAGTGAAATTTCTAAAGATCTCCTTCTTATCTGCCGAGTGTATCCAATATTGGCTTGTGAAATCATAAAGTATACACATGTACAAAATGTCTTTTATTTTTCTTTATGCTTACGTGTAGGTACGAGGTGATACAGGAAAATTTAAATTATCCGAAAAAAATGAGTGGTAGACATGATCTTTGTGAGTATGGAGTTAGAGTCGCTACTGCAATGACTGCCACACTAACGGGTTCGATTCCTGGCGATGACAGTGTGATTCTCACAAGGTCTTTGGTATTGTGTAGAATTTACGTGACAATAAAATGGCAATAGATTAGCTACTTATCACGGGTCATGGGAATCAATACAATAACTATACCCTTTACATCAATTTGGCTAGCGCTCATATGTATAACTGAATCCAAAATGGCTATTCAATGGTTTAAGAGCATTTAAAGCATCGATTTTTTTTATCATTGGATCAAATTATTTTTACTTGTCTATAATTTTTAGCCCCCTAATAAACCATTTTAGAAAATCCAATGATTATTTATGGATGTAGCGAATATTTTTAAACGAATGTCATAATAATCATTAATGTCAAAGTATCGTTTATTTTAATAACTGTTATTTTCTTTGACTTAAAAACGTAACATCTTTTGTTTTACGGTATTTCCCGCCTATGAAATTTATTTACTTCAATAATAAATTTTAACAGACGATTAAAGGATTTTTCATTTTGATATCTGCATATTATTTACATTTAAGAGTTAATAAAAGATTTATTTTTATTAGCTTAGAAGGAATCAGTTCAACACAAATTATTAAATATTTAAAATTCAAAACAAAATATTGATTTCTGTATAACGCCCAAAAAGTAAAAAAAAAAAAAACTGCGGTATTTGGGATATGTCCGAATATTATAGAGTGGATTGTCTATGAGTAATTTTAAATTTCTCTGAGCACAAGTCATATCGATGAATTGGAATAAAGACAAAGTGCCTACACACAGATAACCATTTAATTTAAGATACAATGTAATAATATATTCACTTAATACCGATTGCTTTAATAATAATCATTTTCAAACGATTGCAGATTATAAGCCTCCTTGATGATTCTCCAGCTTCCGCAATCTAACACTTCATTCAATCCAATTTGTCCTGATCGACTAACACATTGGAAATAAAACGATGTCTTGGTTCCAATGGTCAATGATCTAGACGCGTGCAGGTTTTTAAATTTTCGAACTTGACCTGCGTAACATATGTCACGTGCCGATCCGAACTAGACAACCAGCTAACACGTTATGTGTGGTTTATCACAGTTGGCAAGATTATTCTATGATTCTTGGATTTTAAAATAAAACTAAGTTATATCCACAATTTGGTAATATACGTATTTAATTCGTCAATTGGGAACAAATCATTACTTTAATCAATTATAAAATATGCCGAACTCTAAACGTATTATGTTAAGCAGTTTACTTACCATACTGTCATAACCAGAGGCAGCATTTTGCATACTGATAGTAAAACAATGCATAGATGCTAAATCCGTTAAAGACACTTATCTACATTGTTTTATATACATCCAAATATATGCTGTCTCATCCTGGTGTTTAAAGACTTATTTGCCCGTCAAAATAAGAACGCTTTTCTATGCATTTCCTGGTGCATTATAAATCGGTTATTTTTGAAATTATATTTAAAAGTTCCGCCGAAGTAATAATAAAGAACAGTGAAAATTTCGCCTTATCGGTTTAAGTATGTGTGGATTCCAGAATGCTTACACAAACAAACATTGCATTTTGTTTATGATATATAGGTAGATAGATAAACCATTGTTTACCAAATTCCTCCGTGAAGATTATACATAATTCAAAAATATTTTTTTTAACTTTCTCTAAAAACAATTGCCGTAGCCGCATTCAATGGATTCTTATTAGTCTTTCAAAACGTTGAATACGCTTGTGATGGTATTGAACCATCGTAGAGAGAGATACGTGAATTCACTGTGATGGTATTGAACCATCGTAGAGAGAGATACGTGAATTCAGATGTACGTAAATAAATTCAAATGACTAGAAAATATAACACCTAACCAAATGGGGATGGGTTAGGGGCGCGGGGAGCAGAGGAGACGCAGGGAGAGGAGAGAGGGGCGCGGGGAGCGGGGAAGGGTAGTGGGCCAGGGAGAGAGGTAGCTCGAGGCAGTTGACTTTTGACCTGACGGGAAGCGGTCGCTTTTGGTATTAAATTCAGTGGGTGTTTGTTGTTCTGATTATCAAGAACTTCATTTTATTTTGTATACAAGTATAGTGGTACGAGGGGTGCGGCATTTGCAGATTTAAAAATACTATAGAATCGGTGTCCAGAGCTGATCGACGGAAAGCTAAGTCTAGAATTAAGAATTTATATTTCAGGAAATTGGAACGTATGCGTTCGGCTTACTCCATGATTATACTATGCTTACGATTATATATTACATACATGTACCTAAATATATACCTATATATATATATATAATATATCGATACCTTTCCTATACTGCACGTAATATAGCTCACTAACCCTCGGGCCAACGCATCGCGCCCGAAACAGGTATTCACTAACTCATCGAATACTGAAATCTTAGTTATGGACATGTAGCGTTCTAACCAAATTTGCCATCTTCTATATAAATAAACATATAAACTTCGACCCATGCAAATTATGCTACATAAATATGGTTGACTGCTGATGAATGAAGACAGTTAGGAGGGGTTGGGATCGCGCACTTCTTTGACCCCACCGAAAGACGAAATAGAAGGTAGTATGGTGAAAGACCCTGCTATCTGTCTATTGGTGGAGATTGTCTCGAAGGTGAGTGGACCGACTGCTGACGAATGAAGACAGTTAGGGGAGGTTGGGATCGCGCACTTCTTTGACCCCACTGAAAGACGAAATATAAGGTAGTATGGTGAAAGACCCTGCTATCTGTCTATTGGTGGAGATTGTCTCGAAGGTGAGTGGACCGAACTTCGAAAACCCCTGATAGGGTGATGGCCAGGTTCATGGGTTTGAATCCCCAGGTCCACTGATTAAGGGTTGGGAGGTAGATCGACTGGTCCCCAGACGATTCTGCTGTGGAGCAGTGGAGAAAAATCATCAGTCTGACGAAAAGACTGGTTCCCCGCGATACTAACACTATCATATCCCAGTTCCCACAAATCCTTATATACCTAATATATTATATTTTGACATTGAATTGCTATATAATTTGTACCTTTCAGGAAACTGTCCTTTATTGCATCATTATTACATTACGCTCTGATTTAAATTACTGTACATCGTATTTATTCCAAATTATTTGTGAATGTTTCTTCCAGGGCTGCCACATTTTCTAGAGATAATATTTTGAATTTATATTTTGTAAACTTAGAGATATTTTAGGTTGTTTGGTTTAGATGTTCCTAAGAAATATTGAGTGACATATAGTTTGATTACACGTGGGTTTGTCAGGATTGCTTAGAATATTCGGAAGGGTTAGGAACGATTAGCCTTAGAATGAAATTATCAGTATTCGCCAAATAAAAGGGCTTGGATTACATCGGTCATAACGAAGGGTCATACGGTATTATTTCTAGACGATCACGAAGGCCAACTCGCGTAAGGTAAAACACCCGTAAGCTCCGTACAGGTGGATGAAGAGGGAATGACTGGAGGAAGTTCCACCATTCGCGGAGGGAGGTTAGGAGGGATTAATTCCTCACGTGTGTAGATCGTTCCACCACGTTTGGTGTCGTGACCAGGAGAGGACTGGAGAAGGAGAGGAATCCTTCCACACCGGGTCCTCACGGACAAGGGCGATTCATCACATTTGGTGCCGTGACCAGGATGAACTACCATAGTAGTTGATGATAACTTGGAAGGGTGGGAGGCGATCTCATCACAGTTAGGTGTCCCCACGGACTAGCTCATATCACCACATTTGCTGCGCGTGACCAGGAGATTTGGTTTAAAGCATTACTTGATAATTTCATATTTATTTAATTAATTTTAAAATTTAAATCGTTTTTAAAAATTATTCATCACTAGAACATTTCATGCCAACCCTAGCTAGGATTCGTAAGTGCAGCAGGCGGGTTTTCTAGGAAGGTATTCTAGGATGCTCTATGCAGGGGTCGCGTATCGTTTCGAAAATAATTAACGGCGTGGTATTTAGTTTATGATTTGAATATTTAAAGAGAACTCCGAACATATTATAGAAAGTTTAGTATTGAAACGCAACTTTAGTTCACTTTTCGGTAGGTTTAATAGGAATGAATATATAATATTATTATCATAATTTAGTTATTGTAGAAGAATATTTCGAGAATTTAGAAAAGGGTGAATGTATATATATATATATTCTTAATTAACTCTATTCTATTAGATTATTGTCAGTTTGAAATTATATTTGAGACCAATTAGAGTAATCATTAAATTATATTAAATTATTGACAGGTTAATCGTATATTTTAGATCGACTAAGGTCACCATTAAAATATTCATTGTGTTATAGACTCATGTATATTCTAATCAAACATTTGAGAGTACGCTAAATAAATAAATAAATATTGTGATTATGTTCCGAATTAGCATATTTGTAAAATAAATTTTAAGGGCCCCGCTATTATTAGTATACTTAGAGTAGAATATAGTATTTAAGTTAGTTAAGATGTATGATCGTGACGAGATTGAATTCATGCTTAAAATATTGGGAATTAGTAATATCGAGAGTTATATTTATTTCGTAAATGTAGTGTGTAAAAAGGTTTGTTACCACCTACGTTTTTTCATATTTCTGAAAACTGCAGCGAGAGATCTAAAATGGCAAACATGTGTTTTAAGAATGCATTCATATTATTTTGTGGACCGATAACGTACGCGTTGGGTTGTTTGTGTTGTGTATTCTCCATAATCCTGGATAGGTACACATTAATTTCTTTCACACCAAAATAACCATAAATTAGTTCGAGTTAAGTGTTTACATTAGGATATTTCTAAGATCGGTTGGGTCGCCGTAGTAGTACAAATATTTTTTGCTTGCTAAAGAGATGTAAATAATATTATTAATAACGAAAGCAATAAATAAATGGGTCGTGACTAAAATATTGAATCATTTAGGGACCATGTATAATAACGAGTACCTCCTTGGATTTCGACTGTCCCAGTAAAGGAAGGACATAGCACGGTAATTTTAGATATATATGTATAATTATAATAGTGTATGAATACGAGATAGAATAAGATATACGTTTTATAATGGCTAGTTTACAAAATTTATATTTAATGTCTTTATGTTCTACGTAGGTCATCGATAATAATTTTAAAGTGTTAATTATATAAAATAGAATTGCGAGTAATGATTAAATCAGTAATAATAAGAGTTTAGGTTACTTCCATCGTAAATTAAAATACAGATGTGTCAATTATGCGAAATAAATATTATTGATTTGGGAGATGCCTATTGGTGGCGATGAGGTTCGCAACCCATCACTCCGCGTCTCCCGCGGAGCGAAAAGAGAAGGATTGAGTGCCGCATCGGTTAGAGTGTGACGGTCCACTCTTTCTGCCTGCCCTTTCGGGGAGACGGCGTGATGGTTAGTTAGTTAGCTGATCATTATTAATTGCAGCAAGTTAGAATTTAGGTGAATATCTACGAAGCGGAAAATAAAATATTATATTTGAAATGAATCGAATTGCAGTCGGATATTAGGACGTTGCGGTCTGAGATATCCTAGAGATACCGAGGAGACCACTTAAAGATATCGTTAAATTTTGTGAATTTTAAAGTGTCGACAATTTTTAGCAGTTAAATAATTTCGGATGGAACAAAAAAAAGTTCTTAAGTTTCCAGGCGATGTGTCGGGCTTAAATCTTAAGGAGATAGGGTTATTTATTGCGAATGCTGGGACTTGTTATAATAATTTAGCTAAGGATGAAATTTGTTTGTTAAGTGATGAGTTTTCAATAGTGTCAAGTTGGTATTCTGTAGGCTGGCATTCCATGGAATTCTCCTTATGGATCAAGTATCTCGCCAGGCTGGTGTTGTTTTAGGTCGCCATGGGTTGGGTTCACGATAACAAATACTAGGAAATGAACGGCGATGTGACATGCATTTGTGAAATTATTACAGGTTCGAGGACGATACTTAAATTGTACGAAAAAAAAAATTAAGATACTTTATGATACTTTAGAATAATATTTAACAAAATGGAGCGGCATACCCATAGGTTAGTTCAGTATGATTCTCAATTATTGTGGAATGCATAAGTACAAATACATGTTATTTCAAAAGGAATATAGGATAGTGCTTATAATTGTCGAATAAACAATTACGGTGATCAACCGAAGTAGTATAATATGTTAGCATTTACAGATGATTTCGTTTAAATCTGAATTTTTCGTTTAACTGTATATTTTCATAAAGTATTGTAACTTAATCGTAGTTTTAACATAAGTCTAAGACTAGGTGTGAAAATCCGGATGAGTTGGTATTATAAAATATATAAACATACAATAGGAAATTAAAAATATATGAGTAAGATAATTATAAGGTTTAATATAAATAAAAATATCGATAATAAGCTATGATGGTTAGGTATAGGTATATCGGATTTCAATCGCAGAGGTAGCCGGTTATAGGCCACTTACATATATCCTAACATAATTAGGTGTATCAAAAAAAATAAAAATAAAAATAAATCGGAATTTATAAAATTAATAAATACTTCCGCAGTCATCAAAAATAAGGGCCATATATCATCGATATATGTAATAGATTTCTTCTGAAATTGAGAAAATTTTAGATTACTTAACAACAGATAGTCACAACATTCTACAGTTATGTTTTGCGGAGCTTCTACGTGCATACTTCGTGGAGCGGACGCTCGTCGATGGCTCCGACTTCTAATGGAACTCCTTTTGGTTTTATTGATTTGATCGCGTCATGCTTTTCCCGACTTTATCGACTTCCTTTAATTAACACTGTGCGTGTATACTCGTATATCTTCAAAAAAATAATTTGCGTTATTTATTTATTTCTTAGGAGCTCGCTGTTATTTTTTTAGGGAGCGTCCAATCGATCGGGACGTGTTATCGAATCGTAAATAATGTCTAAAGCAGCAGAACTAATTATCAATCGTAGTGATGAGAAAATTCTTAGGGGGGTACGTTGACGTTATAATGAGCGTAGTTTATATCGAATCTAAGTTCGTTTAAGGGCGAGTTTGCAATCGAAATAGGTGTTAAGTCATGAGGAGGAAGCCTTATAGTTGAATTTAACTTTACAGGTTAGGAAACAAAAGGGGGGAGAAAACAAGGTCCGCTACGATATTTTACAGACACCGGTTCGACACGAGGGAAAAAAAATATCGAAAATAATGTCTGGGACAAAGGGGCGCTGCGCGAAGAAGGCGATCAGGAAGAAAACATACGGTCCCAAGTCCTACAAGAGGATTGAGGAGATGATGGGGAACTTTTTGGAGTTGGCGGTGCCAATGCTACAGGAGATGAAGAAGAGAGGCGTGGAAGAGACCGAACCACTGGCGTCCACATCTCATTCGAGAGTGAGTGATAACGTGAGAACACTGCGGGTCTACAAGGCTGTGGAGAATCCGAAGTTCTCTGGAAAAGGGAACCCTCTGGCTTTTCTGAAGGAGCTGAAAACGGTCGTGAGGAGAGAAGGGGAGGAGAGCTGGAAGGAGTTAGTCGAGAATTGCTTAACCGGAGACGCCGAGAGGTGGGCGAGGGTATACTCTACGAGCTGGGACAGTTTCGAGGAGTTCGAAACGACATTCAAGGAGTGTTATTGGGGAAGGATCGTGAGGGATAGGTATCGCGACCTGCTTTATAACGCGGTCTGGGAGGCGGATAGCGGACGGAGTATGAGGGAGCATTTTACGTACTATTGGGATATAGCGCAGTCTATTGACGAAGCTCCAATGGAAAAACTGTATGTAGGGACAATTATGCGACATTTCCCTACGAACGTCCAGTCGATTTGGGTGGCTCTGGGTCTGGAGACGGCCAGAGAAGCCACTGAGTTTTTGTTACGTCAGGATAGCGTGATGACGACTAAGCGGCCCAAGGTGATTGCATCATCTCCAGCTAAGCGAGGATGGAAGAGGGGAGAGGAAGTGAACGCAATGGAGCGGGTAGAAAATGACAAGTCATTGGGAGGAATCGATGAACAGACAGGCTCCGAGGATGGTGGTGATGGGGTTGTTTGCGTGGCCCAACACCACGGTGAGCAAGGTATTATAAATGTATTCGGTAATGTAGCGTTAAAAATAATGTTGAGGAGCTCTTGGTCGCCGGGACAGGGGTTAGGTAAAGATGGACAAGGGATCAGGGTACCTATTAGACAGAGAGGTAACGATGGTATGCACGGCTTGGGGTATCGAAAAAATAAAATACCTCCTATGCAAAGCATCATTAGCTTATTACAGGGGATAGGTCAGTCTATTAACTATCGTGAAACTAATGCGGGGGAGCGGGAAAGGGCTGCGGGTTTCCATACTATGTTTGAGGATACAGAATACGAGGAAGAAGGGGGGGAGAACGGAGTGATTTGTCTGCCGGAAATTCATGTGTTTATAAATGAGATGTCGGTATCCTGCCTCATTGATACAGGTAGCCAAATAACATGCGTAGCGCAAGAGATGTGGGAGGATAAATTTCGGAACGTGAAGGAATACCCCATATTTCCTGTGAGTACTATGCAGATAAAAGGGGCTCTAGGACGGAAAAGTCAAAAAATTTCAAGATTAGTGATGTTACCTCTGAAATTAACTGAGGGGATAATCTGCAACACGCCGTGCTTGATTGTACCAAAACTAGTTAGACCTATAATATTGGGGTTCAATTGGCTAGAAGAGCGCCAGGCAGTAATTGATTGTGCGAAAACAAAGAAATTAATAATAAAAATAAATGACCAGACTGTAAGCATACCTCTTGTTAAGTCCGGGATATGGAGGAGTGAGAGGCAATTAGGTGCGAGTGCCAACGCTGAGATCTCTATGCTAAGGGTATCAGGACGGTGTGAGGATAACGAAGCCATAGAGGAATTTACGAGTAATTTACAACTAGATAATGAGTCTATGAAACGGCTCACGGGAGTGTTGGTAAAGAATAAGGCTGGATTTTCGACATATCCAGGTAAGACCCATTTATATGAGCATAAAATAGTAATGAACGATGGGACACCTTTTGTTAGAAGATCTTACCCCGTTCCGTATGCTTATCGTGGGAAGGTCGAAGAGCAAATAAATGAATTAGAGACTTTGGGGGTTATAAAAAGGGAAAGTACTCCGTTTGCTAGCCCGTTGACGTATACGATGAAGAAAGACAATACGGTTAGAATCCTGTTGGACGCGCGAGAACTAAATTCCCGAATGCAAGGGGAGGTAGAAAAGCCGCCATTAACGTCGGAACTCCTACAGAGATTCCATGGGGTCAAGTTCATGTCAACATTAGATCTCAACAATGCGTATTTTCAAATACCATTGGAAAGAAATAGCCGGAAATATACGGGATTTGTATTCAACGGAAAGTCGTATGTGTACCAAGTCCTACCGCAAGGGTTAAAAACATCTGTAGGAAGTTTTAGTCGAGCCATGGATGTGATATTGGGACCGGAAGTCAGAAAATTCTGTGTAAATTATCTGGACGACCTATTAATCTTTACCGACAGCGATATAAAGGGACATATTGAACATATCGGATTGGTTTTACAGAGGTTAATATACGCAGGTGTGACGTGTCGGCTGACCAAATGTCAATTTCTACATGAAAAGGTGCAGATGTTAGGGCATTATATAACTACTAACGGTATCCAGATGGACCCTACAAAGGTTGATACGATAAAAAAATTCCCTACGCCCAAGCAGGTAAAACAAGTTAGAGCCTTTTTAGGGTTGTGTAATTATTATAGGAGGTTTGTAATCCGCTATGGAGAATCGACAATACCTCTGTGCAATTTATTAAAGAAGAATCATTCTTGGAGATGGACACGAGTTGAACAAGAAAGCTTCGAAAATGTTAAATCATTGTTTCTGGATTCCGTGATGCTCTACCACCACGATCCGAATAAAACGTATTATCTGCAAACCGATAGTTCGGGCCTTGCCATCGGAGGAGAATTGTACCAGCTTGACGACGACGGGGACCACCATGTAATAGGATTCTTTAGTAAAAGATTGTCGGGCGCTGAATTAAAGTGGACGGTATCTGAGCAGGAACTCTGGGCGATCATTTACGGACTCAGCAAGTTTGAGACCTATTTGCGTGGTGTTAAGTTAATCATTGTAACAGATCATCAGGCATTGACGTTCCTAAAAGGGTGGAAACTTTATAGTGGAAGGGTTACCAGGTGGATTCTTTACTTAAACCAGTTCGACTACCAAGTAAAATACATAAAAGGAAAGGATAATGTAGGGCCGGATATAATTTCTAGATATTCACATGATGCGGTACATGTACAGGAAGACAAAGTTTATTGTCCTATAATTGCTTCCTTCGCAGTGGCGAACCAGAAGGAGATCGGGGAAAAGATCGCGAAAATTGGTATTTCCCAACGAGAAGATCCTTTTCTTAACGAAATTTACAACTATAAAAAAAATAAAAGATACGGACCCTACGAGAAATTAGTGTACAAATACGGACCTAACTATGTTCTGAGGGGGGAAGTTTTATATTACATAGCATATAAGCGAAACGAACTAGTTGCCCTTCCAAAGAATCTAGTGCGTGAAATAAGCCTCTACATACATGCCGAGGTTGGACACGTTGGAAATACAAAAACAGCTGGAGCGATACAACGACGATTTTTTTGGCCAAAAATGCGGCTAGAGATTGCTGAAATAGTTAAAAGATGCCGAATTTGTCAATTAGCAAAGCAGACCGATAAACCTGCTGTTGGGCCTTTGAAGGCGATCATTACGAAGGATGTGGGGGAAGTTGTAATGGCAGACTTGTATGGTCCGTTACCGAAAGGGGTAAGAGGAATGCAGCACATATTCGTAATGCAAGATTCCTTTAGTAAATATATAAAACTATATACGTTAAGGGATGCAAATACCTGCGGGGTTTTGAGATGTTTAAAGGATTTTACAAAAATTATCAAAGTACAAACTATACTTACTGATAACGGAACGCCTTTTACGTCACATGAGTGGGATAGCGAGTTACATCATATGAAGATTAGGATAATACACACGTCAGTTCGTAATCCTGGGCCCAATATCACTGAGAGAGTAAATAAGGAGTTAGGGCGATATTTTAGGACGTATTGTAGTGAAAAACACCCCTCTTGGGCAAATATTGTGAGTGATATAGAAAATGCTTACAATGACACGGTACACTGCAGTACCGGCTATACACCGAACGAAATATTTCTCGGGAGTAGTCCAACGTTTTCGGTGGACAAGTACATGAAGAGGATATCTGACCAGAGATTAGACGTGGAAATGATTCGAGAAAATGTTAGGGCGAATCTAGTTGACAGCGCATCTCTTAGGAAAAGGAATTTTAGGAAAATAAAACGACTTGTTGAATACCAACTTGGCGACTTAGTGAAAGTCAGACGTTTTGTTCAATCTAACGCGATGAAAAAACGCACGAGCAAGTTTGAGTTGCTGTTCGAAGGCCCATACGTGATAGGTTCAGTCCCATATTCCAATTCATACACTTTGTTATACCCCAATACTACTGAGGTTAGAGGTATTTTCGGGGCTATTCATTTGGCTAGGTATTATCAATAAAAATAAGAATTTAATAGATATAGTAAGAAACCGTAAATAGTCACACGAAGAAGAGGCGACCAGAGTAAATCACATTATTAAAGAGACATGCCTGGAAATGTGACATTATTAGACATGACTGAATGTAACACCGTGTAACACTGACGTCTTGTTTCAGCCTGGGCTGAGGATAACTAGGCGAGGGTGATGCTACGGAAGAAAGAAGGGGAGTGTATTATTGTGATATGATTAGTTAAGGTTTTAGTGATGTTTAATTGTACTAGTTTAAGGAAATTAGTTGTAATAGTGTTGTAAAATATAGCGTTATTAGGGTTGTGACGTCCTAATTCGGGATTATTATTACTCGGATAAGCAAAATTGTGCCGCAAGTTTGATCAAATAAATAGAAATTAGTTAACTCAAGTTAGTGTGTGTGATAAAGACAAAGTTAAAATTTAAGTTAGACTAAAGGAATTGTATAATATAGGCAAAACAACGTCTAATTGAGAGTGTGGGGGATATAATGTTTATTCATTAATGTAGTTAAGTATATAAGAGTGGGAGTTATATAGAAAAATGAAAATAAAAACGTGTATTATAACCTAGGATGAATGGGAATGGCGATTACATGTACCCACATGCCAACATATTAAATAATTGTTATAAGTGGTCGCGGAATATTATCAGAATTGTGAAGGAAGCCCAGGTCACCAAGAGTTGTGGGCTACTGGGATAGGCGGGCGGGGGCCTACCTTAATCTAGGTAGTAAATTCATTTTCGCATTGAAAAAAAAAAAAAAAAAAAAAAATTATGTACACATAATGATAAAAATACAAATAAATAGATAAATTTGTAAATAAATAACGGTGTGTGAGTACATGCGCACGTGAGAGTAAAAATATGTAACGGAATATGAGCTTTGGATTTGAGGGGCTGGAGTTTTAGGGGGGAGATGAGGAAAGTTGTATTTGATTTGATTTTGTGGAGCGGAAGAATTTCTTTTGTAGGGACATGGCGATATGATTTTAGTTAAAATATTGTGTTCAAAATTTGCCAGATTAGATTCTAATTGGAAACAATAAAAATAAAATGAAATAAATGAGTAATGGTTGTGATTTCACCAATACGAGGTTGATAAAGTCTTCGGATTCTAGGGGGGAGGTTTATTGATAAAAGCGTTGTCGCTTATATATTTTGCGGTGACCTAGGATAGTAAAAGGAGCGAAACGAAGGAAAATATTTTACTCGTCAGATTCTTGCTAGAATCTAGGGAACAGAAGTGGCGGCAAAATTATTAGTTCGAATTGAAGGGGTTGGCATATCAAGGTGTAGGTACGCTAGTAGTTAAGACAGCAGAATAATGTACTGTCAAAGGACAATTATCATAGGTTAAATAACATAATAAGATAACTTACTAAGACAATTGACAAAGGTGGAACGAATTACCTGGAATTGAGGAAGCAACGGAAAACTTTCTGCCGAGTTTTCCTGGTTTCCTCTAGGGGGGAACTGTGATGGTATTGAACCATCGTAGAGAGAGATACGTGAATTCACTGTGATGGTATTGAACCATCGTAGAGAGAGATACGTGAATTCAGATGTACGTAAATAAATTCAAATGACTAGAAAATATAACACCTAACCAAATGGGGAGGGTTAGGGGCGCGGGGAGCAGAGGAGACGCAGGGAGAGGAGAGAGGGGCGCGGGGAGCGGGGAAGGGTAGTGGGCCAGGGAGAGAGGTAGCTCGAGGCAGTTGACTTTTGACCTGACGGGAAGCGGTCGCTTTTGGTATTAAATTCAGTGGGTGTTTGTTGTTTTGATTATCAAGAACTTCATTTTATTTTGTATACAAGTATAGTGGTACGAGGGGTGCGGCATTTGCAGATTTAAAAATACTATAGAATCGGTGTCCAGAGCTGATCGACGGAAAGCTAAGTCTAGAATTAAGAATTTATATTTCAGGAAATTGGAACGTATGCGTTCGGCTTACTCCATGATTATACTATGCTTACGATTACATATTACATACATGTACCTAAATATATACCTATATATATATATATATATATATATATATATATATATATATATATATATATATATATATATATATATATATATATATGTATATATATATATATATATATATATATATATATATATATATATATATATATATATATATATATATATATATATATATATATATATATATATATATATATATATATATATATATATATATATATATATATATATATATATATATATATATATATATATATATATATATATATATAATATATCGATACCTTTCCTATACTGCACGTAATATAGCTCACTAACCCTCGGGCCAACGCATCGCGCCCGAAACAGGTATTCACTAACTCATCGAATACTGAAATCTTAGTTATGGACATGTAGCGTTCTAACCAAATTTGCCATCTTCTATATAAATAAACATATAAACTTCGACCCATGCAAATTATGCTACATAAATATGGTTGACTGCTGATGAATGAAGACAGTTAGGAGAGGTTGGGATCGCGCACTTCTTTGACCCCACCGAAAGACGAAATATAAGGTAGTATGGTGAAAGACCCTGCTATCTGTCTATTGGTGGAGATTGTCTCGAAGGTGAGTGGACCGACTGCTGACGAATGAAGACAGTTAGGGGAGGTTGGGATCGCGCACTTCTTTGACCCCACTGAAAGACGAAATATAAGGTAGTATGGTGAAAGACCCTGCTATCTGTCTATTGGTGGAGATTGTCTCGAAGGTGAGTGGACCGAACTTCGAAAACCCCTGATAGGGTGATGGCCAGGTTCATGGGTTTGAATCCCCAGGTCCACTGATTAAGGGTTGGGAGGTAGATCGTCTGGTCCCCAGACGATTCTGCTGTGGAGCAGTGGAGAAAAATCATCAGTCTGACGAAAGGACTGGTTCCCCGCGATACTAACACTATTAAATCCCAGTTCCCACAAATCCTTATATACCTAATATATTATATTTTGACATTGAATTGCTATATAATTTGTACCTTTCAGGAAACTGTCCTTTATTGCATCATTATTACATTACGCTCTGATTTAAATTACTGTACATCGTATTTGTTTCAAATTATTTGTGAATGTTTCTTCCAGGGCTGCCACATTTTCTAGAGATAATATTTTGAATTTATATTTTGTAAACTTAGAGATATTTTAGGTTGTTTGGTTTAGATGTTCCTAAGAAATATTGAGTGACATATAGTTTGATTACACGTGGGTTTGTCAGGATTGCTTAGAATATTCGGAAGGGTTAGGAACGATTAGCCTTAGAATGAAATTATCAGTATTCGCCAAATAAAAGGGCTTGGATTACATCGGTCATAACGAAGGGTCATACGGTATTATTTCTAGACGATCACGAAGGCCAACTCGCGTAAGGTAAAACACCCGTAAGCTCCGTACAGGTGGATGAAGAGGGAATGACTGGAGGAAGTTCCACCATTCGCGGAGGGAGGTTAGGAGGGATTAATTCCTCACGTGTGTAGATCGTTCCACCACGTTTGGTGTCGTGACCAGGAGAGGACTGGAGAAGGAGAGGAATCCTTCCACACCGGGTCCTCACGGACAAGGGCGATTCATCACATTTGGTGCCGTGACCAGGATGAACTACCATAGTAGTTGATGATAACTTGGAAGGGTGGGAGGCGATCTCATCACAGTTAGGTGTCCCCACGGACTAGCTCATATCACCACACGCTTTATCTTCGATAATAATATTAATAAATGGCTCCTGATCCAAGGGACATGGATTCGAGCCTGGACACGACCAGAATCTTTCTTCATAATAATGAGCTATTTTCTGCTCATATTAAAGATTGTAAAAACAATTCTTATATCATTGATTTAAAACTTTGGTGTCAGTCATTTTTATCAATTACTAATACTATGTATTTGTTAATCGATTTTTCATACTAACCAATCATTATTATTGTATTCATAAATCTATAACACTTGAAGTTTGAATAATTTTTTGGGATACTTTGTGAACAATGTACAAAATCTACAAAAACAGTAATAAACTCTCACATTGATGGTCTTCAGATTATGCTGGGTTATGGATACTTATCTCTGGATCGACTTAATATAACTTTTAAATCGTTTTTTTTTATACTGCCAATTAGTATTATTTTATTCAGAAATCTATAACACTTGTAGTTTGTATTATTTTTTGGATTATTTGTGAACTTGTGAAATTAAATATGCAAAATCTACAAACACAGTAATCATCCTATGATTCTGCCGGATTACGAATACTATCGCTTGATCGACTTTATATCAATTTTGAATCGATACTTCATAATTAATGCGAACAAAAAACGTCAGTTTTAAGAGATTTTATTATAATTACAGGTAATGACATGTTTTGCTTTTCTAAGTTCTAAGGCATTATCAAATATTTGATAAAGCCTTAGAAAGGTGAAAAATTCGGTCAAACAATTTTCCATAAATTATAATAAAACTTCTAGAAAACAGACATTTTCATTCATCTTCTTCTTCCGCTGCCGTGTAAGGTCTCCCCAACGTTGGCCATCACTGCAGCGCTGCAGCAATTCATTCATATTAATTATTTTATATGGAGTTTTATACCACTATTCAAGAAACAATAAATCGATTATTTACCAATCAGTATTATTTTATTCCGGATATCTATAACAATGTTATGACACTTGTAGTTTCTATGATTTTTTTTATTCTTTGTGAAACTAAATGAATGCAAATTTCCACTGTCCGCATTCACGCCCGCGCCCGGCGCCTGTTCGAACGTTTCAAATGCAATCACCAAAAATGTTTAATCAATTTAGTTTGTAATTGATTTCGACTTCACTCGCGCGGCACATTGTCACGCGAATGTGGAATTTGGGTTGCGAAGCGAGGAGGAAAACTCGAAGGGCAAATGGGAATTTTGTCATTTAGACTCTACGGAAGCATTCCTTTTATTTTAATAGCTAGCCCCATTAACTATTATATACGGACATCGGTATTATTGTACCCACTCTTATGAATGGAAGTGAAGCATAGAACTGGCAAAAATATATATTAAAGTAGAATAAATGCAGTAGAAATGAGATGGCTTAGACGAATGCGTGAAAAATCAGTGTATGACAGAGTGTCGAATGAAAATATAAGATGTGAATGCGTTGCGAATGAAAGTGTTATGAACAAAATAATGATAGGATTATTAAGATAATTTGTACAAACGGAAAGAATGAATGAAGAAAGAATGATTAAAAAAAGTTTATTTGACGATGTTAACGGAACTAGAAATAGAGGAAGACCGAGGAAAACATGTCACCATCAAATATTGAAAGTCAGACACGTGAAGAGTCGAAGGAATCAACGTGCGTTCATGACACGATGTGTGTATGTTGAGGAATGAAAGAAGTGTGTCAGCAAAGAACTATGTGATGCTTTGCTAGTTAATTAGTTAGGCATCGAAAAGTCTTAAGATACATATAATGAAAGTAGATTTACAAGATATTTTTAATGTACATAATTGTTAGGATTTATTAAAAAAAAAACTAATTAACCAACCATCACGCCGTTTCCTTCTTTCCATGTGTCCAAACCATCTTTATGATCCTTTCATAATTTTGCTCTTCGCACTGCATTCACTTCTTATATTTTCATTCTACACTCTATCATACACAGATTTTCGAAAAATTCGTCTAGGAGATCTCATTTAATTATATTAAATTACATATTTTTGTTTCGTTATTACTCGTATATATGCGGCCACCCGTTTGACTCTCGACAAACTTGATAAACTTGACTCCCTTCTACGTGATATACCACAGGGACAATATTTTTATTTGAATTATTTTATCTGTACTAAAACACTTCCAACTAAAAGTCCTTCCCTTTGATGTTATTCCTGTTTTATTACTTTTAATAATGAACGTGAGCTGTGTTCGTAACTCTTATTCCCCGACTATGACCCATTTAAACCGTTGCGTCGTTTTATATTCACTCGCGGCTCAACAGTACATATGTCTCGAACCAAAATATGCTATGTATTTTAATAGCACCCTTATATTTCCAAAACTTGGTATACGCCCAATATCCAACTCACCGTAATAAGTAATAATTTATGCTTAAATCAACATTCAGAAAATTTCGATGTTTGAAAGTACTTATAACCTTATTTATTAATAACGTGCTATACAAAGAAATTTATTCGGGTATACTGTATTCAAATTTATCAAATTTATTCGGGTATACTGTATTCAAGTTTATCAAATTTATCAAATGGCGAGACAGAGTGAGGATAGATGGACCCAGAAAATAATAAGGTGGAGACCATGGGAGAATAGGAGAAACGTCGGCAGGCCGCAAAAAAGGTGGGCCGACGACATTGCTGCCGTGGGGGAGGAAATGTGGCTACGGCTGGCAGGAGATAGAGACGAGTGCAAGGAAAGGGAAGAGGCCTATGTCCAGCAGTGGACTGATAAAGGCTGACGAAGAAGAAGAAGATACTGTATATTTACATTGAATATACAAAAACACTTGTGGTGAAGATTTTCAATAGAGGAGGTTATACCCTCTAGCTAAATTACGCTTAAAAAGATAACCACGTGCGTGACACGATGTATAAATGTTCAGAAGCAAGAGAAATATATCAGGAAAGAACAGGGTGGCGTTCCATTCATTCTTCGTACCCCTCGAGGAGACGGCGTAATGGTTTTTGTTAAGTGAGCCTTAAAAAAACACACGATTTTTAGATTAATAGAAAATTATCAATTAGATTTTATTAACTGATGTGATTCACACTTATATTTTGTTGAAATAAATGTTTCTCTCAGACGAAGATCACAAGAAAATCGAAAGAAGAATCACAATTGGCAACAAAACATTATTCTCTCTACTACCAGTACTCAAGTCAAGAAACGTACACAGGAAAACCAAAATCATCCGAAGAGTAGTGACCTATAGACCTATGCCGTCTACGTGGTGTGAGTCGTGGACAATGACAGCGAAATCCGCAGAGCGACTGGATACTTTTGAGAGAAGAGTGCTACGCGGAATTCTGGGACCTGTGAATGACGGTGAAGGCTGGAGAGTGCGGCATAATGACGAGCTGTACTATATTTACAAAGCTCCCAGTCTCTACACACAGGTCATAGTGAATAGACTGAGATGGACCGGTCACATGCAGAGGATGCCGTCATCGCAAACCACAAAAAGATTGCTGGAGTGGCACCCAGGTGGTAGAAGATCGATTGGACGACCAAGGGCTGCGATGGGAGGATGAAGTTGGGAGAGATGGGGCGAAGTTGTTACGAGTGTCAGATTACGAGGTCGAAGCGAAGGAAAGGAGGAGTTGGAGGCGAAGAATACTGGAGGCTAAGGCTCGATATACGCTGTGGGGCCATCGAAGAAGAAGAAAAAATATGTTACTCATCCCAATTTATTACATAAATAATAAATTAATTAACATTATTTAATCGGTAGCGTATAAACAAATTTATTACGACAAAATAACATTTTTTTTTTCGAGTCTTCTATGTTCAACACGAACATGATATGCGGTCAAATAACCAACACCTTCTTTCGGGTATTAATCTCAAACCGGTCGAAGCCATAAAACCATGTAGAACTAAACTTATTATATATTATGAATACGACGACCTTCGTGGCTGAGTGGTAAGTGCATTGACTGCCACCCCGAAGTTCCGGGTTCGATTCCCGGCGAGGGTAGAGTGATTGTCACACTGTCTTTGATCTGGTGTAGAATTCACGTGAGAATAAAATGGCGATACATGTCATGAGAATCACTATGATAGCTATAATACCATTTACATCGATTTGGGTCATGCTGTCGTGATGTAAAGAGCGATTCAATTTTTAAAAAAATTAAAATAAAATGAATTTAACTTTTTTAATATTATTAAAATGAACTTTTACCAATAAATTTCAATTAACAACATTAATATTGTATTTTGATTGCGATTATCGTGTTTGCCCAGCACGAACATGATTTCCGTCGGTCAAATGACTTTCGTCTTATTTCGAGTATTAAATTCTCAACATGAACATATTTCGCGGTCAAATGACCACCATCTTCTTTCGAGTATTAATGAGCCGCGTATGCTCAACAATCGTTACGGGAAAATCACCGGGGCGCGAGAGATCGTGTCTGATTAATGGGCTCGGACACGGCTGTCGCGATTACCAGCGGCCCTCGCGTGTCTCAAACGCGACATTGTTCCTAAATACTGTTATTATTATTTACGTGATAATCAATTTAAACACGAAATTACTTTTATTTTTAAATTCCTTAAAAAACACTCTAATTTAAGACATAAGTTCAAAGGTGAAACGTTAACGAATTTCCTTTAAGCGTTTAGAGTGAAAAAGGTTTTATGCGAAAACGTTAAACATGGAAAATTGCTTAACATAAAAACGTTATTTGACGCCGATATATTAAATTCACGAGTTTATTTTTTTTTTGTGTGTGAACTGTATTTAAAAAATTATTTGGTGTATTCATAGCAATAAAAATAAAATTCGAAAATATAGAATATTTGAAAGAATATGTATAAAAATATTAATGTTTTTTTTTTCAATTTTCTTGGTAAATGTTAATTGTAAATAATAAAATACAATAAGAATTATTAATTATTATACAATACAATCTTCTGATGAAGACAAGAAAATGGCAGCAGACTGCCGAAACCGATGTAATCCATAAAGTCAAGTGAAATCAATCTATTTATAAATTATATTATGAAAATTTTTTTTACTAATGTGTATATACAATTTTCAAGATAATTGGAATCATGGGTGTGTCGGGGTGATCTTTTTTCTAGTATATTTGAACAAATCCAATGAATTATTTAATATTCTTTCGTAATCTATTAAAAATGTACATTATTATGCTTATAATCTGTTTCAATGAAAACTACGAACATGTAACGCCATCTGTCGAAAATATTCAATAAGAACGCCATCTGTCAGAAATATTTAACAAGATTATATACTAAATATATTAGGTAGAGTTTAACAATATTCACTTAGCGAAGTAGAAATACGCTATACAGAAATAGCAGTAAATTAATAAAACGATATTTTTTATAAATGCAAACATAGATTTTTCCATTTTGGAGTTTATTTTTCTCGACATGTTTAGGAGGTTTTATACTGTTATCATCGGGAAAACAATGCAAACTTCTTCTTTCTTCTTTCCCCTCGCCTCTTCCCGTTACTCGGGGTTGGTTTTTCTTATCATTTGACGCCAGGTATTTCTTTCGTAGGCAGCTTCCTCCTTAAGACCTAGGGCCTTCATATCCCTCTGCACATTCGTCAAGCAGGTAGTTTGAGGTATTTTTCTCCCTTCCCTACTAGTCACGAAAAGACACTTTTTCAGGACATGGTCGTGAGGTCTCCTCATCACGTGATCATACCATCGGAGCCCTGTTTCTGAATTTTTTTTTTATGGGGGCTACCTTGAAACATCCCCTCACATATTCGTTGCGCACCTTGTCTTTCAATGTGACTCCTCCCGACCACCGCAGTATGCGCATTTCTGTTGTATGGAGGTTTTGTTCATGTTTATTTTTAGCTGGCCATACTTCGCTCCCATACAGTAGAGCCGGCCGGATAGCCGTTTTATAAATCTTGCCCTTTGTCCTTATTGGCATTTTCAGATCACACAGAATTCCAGTCAGCGTTTGGTTATTTGTTCGGTTGGTTATGTCCGCTTCAATTGATCCATCCTCTGATATGACCGATCCCAGATACTTAAAAGTTTTAACCCTATTTTTACCTTTTTAAAACAATGCATACTCAGTTTGTAAAAATAAACTCATAAAAATAATTTTGCTAATTTGTATAGCGCCGTTTTCGTGAAAAACTCACCTCAAGGACTCTAAAAATGTTATTTAATCACGGGAGCCGCATCTGACACAAGCGATCAGAGATTGGTCGCCTGTATAGGTGAGTATGAAAACGACCTTAGGTTGATAGGTGACTTTTTAAGTCGGAGGCGCGCAGCGAGCATATTCCAGGGGGACTGCAAAAGCCCGATCTCCGAAATGTATGGAGGAGCTGCACTTTGGGTCATTTAATCTGAATATTTGGGAGGAGTTTGCTGATCAAAGCATATGTTGCCTCAAATTATCAGCAATACAGAGATCAGATATATAAGCTGGTGCCATTCCGTAAAGTGCTTTAAAATCCAGCATAGTCTTCATAGATTCTTTCAGGGTATTTGAACCAGTTTAGATCTATTAGATGTTTTGAAATGTGAGAATTTTTGGGATACCTTTTATAAATGGCTATATTTATTGTAGGGTAACATACAGTGATTGTTAATACAAATGCAAATGAACAAACTAACAGTTAAATAAAGACATAGAAGGTTACCCGCCGCTTACCCGAAGCTGTTATAGGACGCAGCGGCGCCCCTTCGTCAGCTTCGCTCAAACAATCCCTAGGCCCGCCCCCCATCCACGCAGGACTTACATTAGCTGGAGAATGCACCATTCCAGAAAAAAAGCAAAATGCAAAAAGGGTATCTAGGTCACATTTAATCCAGTTTAATTTCAATCCAATTCTATGTCCCAATCTAACAAAACAAAGCAAAATATGGTACATGATTTTATGGCCTATTATAAAATTGTGACTGAGTGTGGGATGGGGGAGAAAACTTGGAATGATGAAAGAAATAAAGAAATCTTAATGAATGATGAAAGAAATAAAAAAATTAATTGCTATACTTGATCGTAAACTACTATTTTTGAAACATATGTGTATGTAACCAAACATTTTTTTCTTTCAGATCGTTAACTCCGGAGGCACAGCCGTACTGAACTGCTCTGTGAGCGGTTCGCCTCTAGGCCCCGTGCAGTGGATGCACGACGGGGTCCCCGTGGGTGGGGGCGCGCACGACGGGCACGATGGGCGCGCGCGCTTGCACGGCGCACTTTCGCTCGTACTCAGCTCCGTGCGGCGCGCCGACGCGGGCATGTACCAGTGTTTTGTGCGGAACGATATTGAAAGTGCTCAGGCCAGCGCGGAGGTCAGATTGGGAGGTACGTGACATTAATAGACACCAAATAGGTCAATATATCACCAAATTTACAAAAAAACTAACTGACCAACCATCACGACGTCCCCACGGAAGCAAAGGCAGAAATAATGGACCGCCTGACATACTTCTCTCGCTTCCTCTACATTCATACATCGCGTTATGCATGAACGTCGATTTCTCCGACTCCTCACGTGACCGACATTTAATATTTGATTAATTTGATCGTGCCACGTTTACCTCGGCCTTTTTCAATTCTAGCTCCGCTGACGTCGTTTACATATACCATCTTCACCATTATGTCTTCACTCATTCTTTCCATGTGTCCAAACCATCTTAACATCCCCTCCAGCCTAGCTATTTGCATCTATAATGCACAAATTTTTATTTCCCAAAGTCGACCCTCCATATTATAACAGAACAACATGGGTTCAGGAAGGGGCGTTCTACTGAAACTAATCTCATGGTATTCACAGAATACATAACAAGGGCCTTGGATAAAGGTCACCAAGTTGACTGTTCATATAATGATTTCTCAAATACCTTTGATTCTGTGAACCACGACATTCTGATAGCAAAGCAATCTCAAATTGGATTCTCTTCTCAGTTGATTATGTTTTTCATAAGTTACCTCGAGGGGAGAAAACAATTCGTCTCATAAAAGATATCATACGATATGTTAAGTTATATTATACATACGAAAGAAGCATGGCTTTTTAATGTATATGTTACGAGGAAATATTCAGGGCAGTATTCATAATTCTTGGTCATTATAAATATTGACCATTAAAATTGGACAGTTTAGTAAATTTGTATTTGTTTATGATAATTTATCACATTGCAAAAAATATGTTGGCATTCGTTGTTGAAATAACAGATCCCAATCTTTATAAATTAGGCAAGTAACATGAAATCCTAAATCAACTTTATGCTAGAACTTAATATAACCTAACACTTAATAAACAAAACCCCAAAATCTATTGAAGGTCAGTTTAAGTCAATACAATGCGTCGTCGCGAGGATAGAGCCCAGCAAAGAACTGAAAACAATCGGGAACTCGTCAAAGTGCGAACGACAAGCGAGTGAAAATGCAATGCCCTGAGAAATAATAACTGTATTTTTAATGCCCGGGCAATGTAATATTTTCTTTTTATAATAATTTATCATTTTGTCATCCCTTTGGGCACTTTTTATATTGCCCCTGCATTCTAAACAACGCCCAATTATTTACATTGCCCGTAACATATATACTATTTCATCTACAGATACGTCTCCGGAACTGCAGTATACGTTTATCGAACAAGCTTTGCGTGGGGGGCCCGCCGTGTCTCTTCGCTGTACTGCCGCTGGGGCTCCGCCCCCACGCTTCCAATGGCTCCTGGATGGACAACCTCTCACGGCCATGTCTAGAGGGCTTAGGTTGGTACCAGCATCTTATTTAAATGTAATTCAATCTGTAGTTATCATTATAAGACGATGTTACAGCTACCAAAAATTCATATGTGGAATATGTCATTATCATTCAAATTGTCCTACTGTTTTCAATGCAAATGACAATACCGCACGATAATGGATAATGAGTGATCAATGACGCGCGAGTTCATAAATGTTGCGACTGGCGCGCGAATGATATATTTACATATATTAGCTTTGAACATTTCTGGAACTTGTTATATATTTTTTGTTACGTTTAATTATTAACAAACCCATTTTTAAAGCAAACTACAATAATTGATGGCTGGTTATTACAAAAGTCCTAAGTGGTTTAAAAATTAAGCAAAGACAAAAAAAAACTGTTAATTGTAACACGTACCACCGGTGGCATCTTTAGGCTAAAGTTTGAACTACAGTAAATTATTCAAGCACTTTGCAATTTTATAAAATTATTGTCCATTATGTTTAACACCAATTGGGATCAAAAACTCATTTACTTTTTGATACTCGACACATTTTGTAATGATACTTCGTAATGATCAGCCCTCAGTTAACATTTTTTTAGATTGGCTAATAAATATTTTTAAATACATTTTTTTTTTATAATTTATATTCAGAATTCAGAATCTCAGATAAGGGATGAATTTAGCACCGCAAAGCGAGTGTTCGGCTTCTCCGTCGTCATGTCAATGGCAAGCTGGTTTTATACGAATGGTCCTCCTATTTACAATACTTGCTATTGTGGTAGAAGGTTTTTCCGACTTTGAGTCATTTACAGGAGCACCGGATTTTATGGTATAATTATAATTTTGGAAACATCACACGTGGAGGCACCTTCCTTACCCAAAGTGAGCGTTAACGAAAGTCATAAACTTTTAGTGAATTTGGTCAAAAGCCAGTCTAAGAGTGTTAATTCTATGTAAAAACAGAGTAGAAGTAATTAAGAAACCATCTCTGAAAAAACTTAATTTAACTTAAACGAAAATGTACTTGGAAAAAGATTTCTAAAGTCTATTTTAAGTGTGATTGGAAAATTTGTTTTCGCAAACCACAGAAAAGAAACGAAAATTGGTTTTTAGACGTTTCAGTTATTTCTTTTAAAAATGATTTAATCTATTTGTGGAATATTTTAAGACATTTAATATACGGTTTACCGCAAAACAGAAAGACTTTATATTGTAATGTTCAAATCAATTTTGTTTTCTTTTTAAACATTATGATTATTATAATAATATTTAATAACACAAAATATTCTTATGGAAGACATTATTTTTTGTATCTTCTTCTTCTTCTTCGTCAGCCTTCATCGGTCCACTGCTGGACATAGGCCTCTTCCCTTCCTTTCCACTCGTCTCTATATTCTGCCAGCTGCAGACACATTCCCCACGGCAGCCACATTTCCCCCCCCCACGGCAGCAATGTCGTCGGCCCACCTTTTTTGCGGCCTGCCGACGCTTCTCCTATTTTCCCATGGTCTCCTCCTTATTATTTTTTGTATACAGCAAGTTATTTGAATCCAATTATTGTGTACAATATTTTATTAGCTATTATAGCTAATAAATCGCCGTTTTATTATCAAGTGAATTCTACACCAGACCAATGACAATATGAATTATTTTTTCTTCTTACATTGTCATCGCCGACCGTGTTGCATATAATTTTTTTTATTAATATGTATAACACAAATGAATAAATTTTCGGTAACTTTTACTTATTATGCAGATTAATCGACGAAATAGATATTTGAATAACTTTTGCAATACACTGTTTATTCACAACACTTTTTTGATTTTATAATACATAAATGCGTTTCGGGCTGTAAATGTCCTTCCTCTGCGTAAAATTAAAATAAAAACTAAGTAAAGCCGTATATTTCTACATGTTTTTCAAAAAGTTATTCAAATGTGAGTCCACCACACAAAGTTATGGCGAATATAAAATAGAAGAAATACCTTATATATTCGCCTTCACTTTGTGTTGTGGATTCATATTTGAATAAATATAGCTACAATTCGTATTACAACACTTTATTACATTTAACATTGTGTACATTGATAAAGGTTATGTTTTAACCGAAACATGTGTGTGTTAAGTGAAATTAAGTATAAATAAGCACACATAACTTAGTTAACACCACTTTATTATGAGTATATTTATTTGTCTACATGTTTCGAAAGCAATGCTTTCATCTTCAGGAACAACAGTAGGTATACAAGTATACTGTTGTTCCTAAAGATGAAAGCATTGCTTTCGCAACATGTAGACAAATAAATATACTCATAATAAAGTGGTGTTAACTAAGTTATTTGTGCTTATTTATACTTATTGAATATGTCACCACAAAGTTTAAAACATATAGAAGATTCTTTCTTCACAAAATGAAATTAGGTGTTGTAATACTAAGCATACTGATATTTATTAAAATAGAAGAACTATTATAAAATCTTTTTTTATAATTTGTAGTGTTTTTGTTTTGATTCCAACACTATTACAGTTTGATTTTTCTTCTCCAGATATCAGATCGGTCAGTACGTGGGTAAAAGTGGTGAAATGCACAGCCACCTAAATATTTCCAGCGTCCGGTCGGAAGATGGAGGGCTGTATTCGTGTAAGGCGGCCAATTCTTTAGGAGAGGTCACTCACACGGCCCGGCTTAATATATACGGTAAATATTTAACATCATTCACTATTCTTGGACACCACTAATGGAAATAAAGATCCCCGCTTTCTTATATATTATATTTATATATTTTCGTTCTCGACACCGAAAGCATGTAAACATTAAAATAGCGGTTTCCAACCTTGAGGCCCGGACTATTACCAGGGGAGGCGCCAAAATCTTTTTATCATAATAAATTTTAAATAAACATTGTCGTTTGAATAAACTAAGCTCTTATGTTATTGACTTTTTTACCGTTTTAAAAAACGTATGAGCTACCAATAGAAATAAATAATAACAAGTCCACCTTACGCGAAATAGACTTTATTTAAAGTCTTTCGTATTACTGAAAGTACGTTCTGAGGACAAATACTTTTAACTTTAGAGAGTTTCTTGTATTCCTCAATTCGAACCATCTCTAATGCGTTCCTGGTAATAGATATTATATTTTACCTGTAACCAATATATGCCTTAAAATATCATATTTTTTTGTTTGTAATATCTTTTGAGAAAATGTACTGATATAATTTGATTTACAGTCATGGCCAACCGATGATATTATTTGAAATTTATAATATTTCTTCTCTATCCTATTATATGTATTATTAATTGGTTAATGAAATATGTTGTTGATGTTTTAGGACCGCCGTATGTTCGGTCTATTGGACCAATTCGGGCAGTTTCTGGCAGGGAAATGATCATTTACTGCCCTTATTCGGGATATCCAATAAAGTGAGTATAGATTTTAAACATATTTCTTATCATTTTTTATATTTCTAAACTATAGATTAGATTATTTTAGTTTCATTGACCATCCCTTACCAGTGCTGCATAGCTAATACACATTGTTTCTAATAACTTTAATATCTCTATAAATATTATAAATACATGGTGAAATTTTTCAGTATTCCTCCATTGTATATGTATACATCTACCATTCGATTGAACTATTACATAATAAATATTTGGCACAAAATAAGTGTTAAACCAAAAATCTGGTATAAATTACCAATACAGTAAAACCAGTGTGTCGCAATGTCGTACAATGAAATGTAAATAGTAAAAAAATCGTCTTTCTCACAAACACTATTTACATCAAACTCTCGCCAATGACTACATTCGCGAACGCGTAAGAGACAAAGTTAGTATTATTTATGTTCAAATATTGCGTTAGTCGATCCCGGACGTTGTTGGTGAGCGGTTTTTCTCCTAGGTTTTTCAAACGTTGTAAGAATTTGCATATTGATTTTTAATGTTTTTCAGCTATGTAATAAGATTTCAAATTGTTTTACTTTTAACTCCAACTACAGTAAATTAAAAAAATTACTCATGAATATTCTTTCAAATTGGATATGAATATTATTTCAAAAAATCATATTTTTAAATATAAATCTTGTAAGATGTTTTAAATTTTATCTACTCACGATAATGCAATAAAACTATTGTAGGTTTATAAGTAATTAAAAATTGCTGATTTTAAATATCTCATTTTAAAATGTGTACTGATTACACAGCACCGTAACGTGCGCATTTTTTCCCGTCTAATACGTGAAAGGTTAACAAAACGTAATGCCTTTCATCCTTTCAGTTCAGTAAAATGGGAGCGTGTAGGCGGCCCACCTATAACGTCTTCCGCTAGTGGTCCGGGTGGAGCCGAGGGCTCCCTTAGAATAACTAAAGTAGATGCTTCTCACGCCGGATCATACACATGTACAGTCAGCGCATCAGAGGGACAGCAAGCACGCCGAGACATTCAGCTCATCGTAAACAGTAAGTTCAAATTTAACGTATTTTTCCAACACTCGTTTTTTTTTTTTTTAATTATAAAGACAATATTGGATCAAATAGATATATGTAGATTTTACAATCATGCCTATAATCGCCGAGCATAATATTGTTTAAAAGCAATACCTACCAGCTAACATTTGTCTAGGAAGAATAGCAAAATATATTAGCATTCGTTTATGCTCAATTTAAACCATGAATAATTTTCTATTAGTATTACAAAGTAAATTAAATAATATTGTACGTGCAACATTATATAACATTATTTGATTGTTATTAAATAATGTGCTGTTAATCTCTATTTTTTTTTAATTCGTGTATTATCTTTTGTTTAAATTGACAGTCGTCAATATTACTGCCATCTATTAATTTCATGTTGTAGCATTTTCTTGATATTTGGCAATACATATTATGAAGTTTTTCAATATTTTTATATTACTGCCATCTATAGGTTTTATATTGTAACCTCTCCTAAAATCGTGAACATCATTTCAATAGATTTGGGAGAACGACAGAATACAGAAATTACAGAATACCAAAAATAAACTAAGCTAGCTAGTTCCTATTAGAAAATAACTCGATTCATAGTAAATTTGAAATTGAAAACGAAATTGTGATTGTTTGCGTTTGACGCGACGAAAATTATAAATGGAAAACCTAATCGTGAGTATTTGCATGAATTAGAAGTAATCTTTTGTCCAGCGTTTTTACAGATTTAGTAGTATACCGAATTGCGAGTTTATTTTTCGTAATTTCATTTCAGATCCTCCGGAGATAGAACCATTTTCTTTTCCTGCAAATCTTCAAGAAGGCCGACGGGCGCAAGTCAGCTGCAGCGTGACCTCAGGGGATATGCCAGTCTACTTCACCTGGTACAAAGACAGCTCACCTATTCCAGCTACCCTCCAGGTTAACATATTTTTTTTGACATTTTCACTAGCAATCATAGCGGGAATAAGAAATAAAGGTAAATCACGTACGAACCTAAGATAAGTCTAGATTGTTATTCAATTATGAATTACTGAACTATACAACATTACATTTTTTTATATATTTAGTTTGCGACAAAAAACAAGAAAACTATTGCAACTTGTTCTCGAAGGAATAAATGATAGAAACCCACTAGGTAGTGCCGATATCGAGTGACAATGTACCAAAAATATTTTCTTTCAATTAAAATATTAAATTTGTGTTTTATGGTGTTTAAGAAATGTTTCAATATCATAATAAATTGTGTTATTTTAAAAAAATAACAGTAAATTTTTTTCTTGAACTTAAAAATTTTGAATACATCAATACTATAAAAACAAAAAATACTGCCAGCCAGTGAAAATGTAAAATCACAACATAGAGTAAATTAAATAATTTTATATTATTAAATACATAATGTACATGAAGAGCACAATATTTTTAGTAAAATGAGTTACATCGCTTTCAATGGGACAAATTAGGTAAGTATGGTTAGTTAGATATGTAAGACAATTTGTTTATATTAAAATACTATGAATTATCAAATAATTTTCAAAAAATGGAAATGTGAACACAGTTTATATTTTTTATTTTCCAAAAACAAATAAACTGAACATATTTCTTAGCTGATTTTTTTTTTTTTTTTCAAAGTAATTGTATAATTATGTATTATTATCCTTATAATTAAATTCTCAAACTTTTTCTGCACGCCACTAATTAATATGTTTGCCTTACATTAGTAATTTGCACATTTTTTAGCAGCTTGGATAAGGTAAATGGTAAATAATTGTGTGTATGTTACAAAATAATGTTTCAAATTTGTTATGTAAATTTTTGTTTTATTTTATTACTAACATTACACTATCAAATGTATTTATTTGAACACCACCACTAACAGAGTTGCAATGAAAAGCTAACCAATAAACATCTTTGCATCTCTTACCTGACACAACCAAGCATTTTTTTAATGTAATAAATTGTATTTTTTGTGTCCCCGATACATGTCCATGAAAAAAACTTTGCAGGTGGAAGAGCGCGGTGCAGAATTTTTCAGTAATCTTGTCTTTAAAGATGTTTCGTCTCGCCATAGCGGGCTGTACACTTGTGTTGCTAGCAACAGTGCAGCCAAAGTTAACTATACGGCCGAACTGATAGTCAAAGGTACTCTCAGCACATCGTGTAGTGCCCCAATCAATGCAGAATAGCAAAATAAACCCCGCATTCTGATGTTTATATTAAACAACTTACAAGAACAAAACTCTGTTTTAATAAATCTTCAGTAAGTTTTGTGTACAGAATTATTGTTACGCTTTTGATACAAAGATATTACCAGCTTCTTGATGTACAAACACCTTTTTAAGACAATCTTACTTGTGTACAGTACTAACAATGTACTAATTCAACATTTGAATATTGGAATGCTGGGTTTATTTTGCCTCTGGTTGGGTTCTGTCACAGTTGCACCAGCGCACAAGTCACCCACGTACTCGGCACCAGCCGCCTGCCTTGCACCGTATAATATAGGTATCACGTCGTGTTCTCTGTCCCATCAGATCTGTCGCTACATCTATTGAATGACAATACTTCAGAGCTATTGTATGTTAATCAGATGATACAAATTTAAATCTATTATTTAATATAAACTCTGAAGAATTGTCCAATAGAAAAAAGTGTGAAATCTGTATATAGTAATTAGAGCTTTCCATTATTGATGTATCTTTCAGGACCTTCCGCAAGACTGACACAGCACTGTAACTTGGCACCGCACTCATCCCGAGCACAGATCAATATTTTCTTATTATTACTCGCACATTGCACATGATGTTTTAATTTCTGTTTTCTGTTTTTTGAAGCTATGCTTACCACGGATTTATATATGGCTTGATGGGTGAATATATTCTCGTCTAATTTCGTTTCTACAAATTTCTTCACTAGTATCCTGCACACAGTAATATGTAACAATGCCAGTTCTTATTAAAAACATACGTAATTTATGTTTTTATAATACATTCTTCATATATTTTGAATTTTGACTTCACATATTTAGTTCAAATTAAATGTAACTATATTATACAACTTGTTATTATGACTTT